>OY735203.1:57422060-57437060 GCA_963457665.1 Thysanoteuthis rhombus | reverse complement strand
TAGTTTCCAAAAAGATGAGGACAGATATGATATCCTTTTGGATGGGATTGTTTTACAATTAGAAATTGTGCGCTTATTCGTTTTTTATGTGTTGAGATAACTTCTTTTGCGGTACTCTCAAATCAGACTATGTATATGTTCATTTTTAACCTCCAACAAAATGCCTGCTTTTCGATGGGGGACGGGGGGGCTTTTTTTCTCAGCACGACATCTCTATCAATAGCCATTTATTTATTTCCTCAAAGACCAGCTCCCCCCGAACACCACTACCCCGCCATTCATGGTGTTTGCCTACAATCAGAATCTAAGGACATTTATTAAAAATCCGTTAGCCGGGAGAAGTCACTCGATATAAGTCTCTGATATAAAACCAAACGGGCCACGACCTTCAAAATAGGATATCGACTGACGATGGAGCTGGAGGTACAAGTGGAGATGGAGAACAACCAATGTTCGATAGAGACATCTGTGTAGAAAGTCATAATCAATAATCAATCAATAGCTTAGTTTGTCTGACAAAGTCAGATTCAGTGGGGAAAAGTTTTAGCTAAAGTGTTCGTGTGTTTGATCTTGTGAACGAACAATCTTGGTTTTTTTCTTCTTTGCGTAAAGGGATATGTATTAGCACATGGGTAGAATCATGATTAATGTCCGATTCTGGTTTCCTGCACCTAATCATACGCTGCAGGAAAAGACCACACACAAGATGGAGAGACGTAGTTTGCCGGTAAGACATCATCATCAGTTATTTCAGAATTATTTCTTAAGAATTTTTTTCCGGAGAGAAGGAATAATTCATTTCAGTAGAAGAGTTCATTATTTTAAATGGTGGGAAGAGGATATTTTCTCTGTGTAAAATAGTTTTCCTCAAGTGGAAGAGTCCGTTGTTACAGACAGAGAAACAAACAGAAGTATTGGCACTGTTCACTTTCTCTCACTATATATATATGCGTGTGTGTACATATATGTACAAATAAATAAGAAACTCATTTGAAATGATTTCCCGTTGTTACATGGCTCATACATCATTCAATTTAGACAACGTAAATAGAATAAACAATTAGAGAAAAAGGGGCTGCTACAGGAATTGAAAGAAATGTAAAAGGCCGAGAATAAACGAATTTGAGTTGAATGCAGTTATTTGGCCCTTGCATTGCTGGTGGGTTGTTTAGAACAATACAAGTCCATTGTTACATTGAAGCAGCTACCTATCTGTGCCAGGTTTGATTCCTGTGGCTGCCCCAATTGCTTCAGTCATCTATTCCATTCACGTTATCTAAATTGAACGATGGGAAATCATTTCAAATAAGTTTCTATGTATGATATAATGCATTTTATTATTCGTTTCGTCGGACTAAATATGTCCATTTATTAAATACATTCATATGTAAATTAATTTTAAAGTATGCTGATGAGTATGGTTATGTCCTCGGTGATTTTATTGTATATATCACCGAGGAAAAACAAATGCATATTCCAAATCAGCAGGTTTCAATTTTCTTGCAGTACATAGTTTAAGGTCGAATTTTGCAAAAGAAAACCGTCGATCTCAATGGGGTCTTCATTCGCGCTCACATGAAGAAAAACCTTCTTCTATTTCTGAAGAAATCAGTGCAAGCAACAATTCACCTGTGTTTAGATATGAGGTAAAAAGAATCGGTGGCCTGGGTTCGAAACCCAGCAGAGAAGACCTTTGTTCTTTTTCTTTTGATTTCATGTTTTTTCAATCTGTAATAATTAAAAAACCTCTGGGATTTGACAGTTTTGAGGAAGGAAACATTTAAGGGTTCTATAAGAGGGGGTTCTATTTACAATGTAGCTATGATGTTAAACTGCACATTTATTTCCCTTTCGTCATAAATAACCCTGGAGGTGAATATCTCTTTTTCTTAGTGATACCAGTTTGGCAATATTGTTTCAAAAGAATTTAACCCAAACCTGACAATAAAAAAAATGCAACCTTATCCCAAAACTTAATCCCAACCCAAATGCAACAGAATGTTGGTACAATTAAAAAAAAATTTAGAAGGAGGTATGATGGCCTGCTATAGGTGCATACTGGTCTGCATGGATCTGCCTGGGTGTGTATGTGTGCTGACCCATCTAATGCAGTGCGTGTGAAGAGGGGTTGTGCGTGGAAATCTCTATAAAAAAATTATTTGCATCCCATTGATGTTGGATTTTTTTTTGAAAACATAGGATACCCCAGCTAACGTATGTAGAGTGTGAATGTTTTTACTCCTCGAGTCGAGAACTACGTATAAGAGTAGAAAAACAAAGGTATATTCGAATTTAACATGTCTTGGTTTGCTTTGAACACACTTTCTTGAAGCCAAATTAAAAGTTTACCGTCAATTTGTATGAAGTCTTTGTTTGCGCTCACCCCAAAAAGTCTACCTAAAGATACTTCTTTCTTTTTTCCAATTAGGATGTTCCCACTAAATATTATAAACCTGTGAAACCATATCAACATCACCCAGAGAATATTTTTGAATCATTATTTTTTTCTTCTTTTGATTTAATGTACTTATCTCAAAAGAGGAGGAAATCAAGCGAAGAATCACTTTGGGATGGCAAGCCTTCGGCAGAGCAAGCTCAACTTTCAAGAACCTGATGATCCCAATAATCCAAAAAAGAAGAGTATACAACCAATGCATTCTCCCGATAGTCACTTATGGAGCTGAAACATGGAACCTAACCAAGAGACAGAGCTACAAACTGAGAAGTATGCAACGTGTTTATGAGAGAATCATGGAGAGATCAAAAGACAGCATAGTATATAAGGAAGAAAACGGGTGTCCGTGACATAATAGAAACTATCATAATACTAAAATGGCAATGGGCATGCCATGTTGCAATGGATTTATCACATAGAGTGGTCGATACATGTAACTTTTTACTCTTGGAGTTAAGTTGTTTTAGAGTAGAGCTGGAAATAAATCATAGAATGTGGATTCGCTACGCAAACTAGCTCATGTTTCCCGTTAGTTTGTGTTGCGAATCCACATTCTACGATATATATATATATATATATATATATATATATATATATATATATATATATATATATATATGGCGGCGAAAGAGAGAGAGAGTGCAGAGAGAGAGAGAGAGAGAGAGAGAGAGAGATCATATATAATTCTATACAACACTTACTGCAGAAAAAAGATTACATTGAAGCTATTTTCTTAAAAAGAAAACAACCAATAATCAAGTGAATATTTTTTTTAATCGTCGGATCTGGTGTTCTGAATTGTATTCAACGCTCTCGAACACAGACGACGTCGACGGTAGGCTACGTCATTTACAATTGAACATTCAGAATATTTTTTACAATTCTGAATTGCAGACTACTCTAGACAAGCATAGAAAAATTGAAAGAAAAAAAGCAGAACAAAAATACCACAGTCTATGACTAATACTGGAAAATCAGCGATGAACTCAAATTTTGGAACTTGAAAAAATTCGGAATATTTTTGCATAATTTCGATCTTGTCTGTAAACAGTTTGTTTGCAAACCAGAAAAAAAATTGACAAAAGAGTTGAATATACAAAGTTTGTCTGTTGCTTTTAATAACATATATTTGAGAGAGAGAGAGAGATAGAGAGAGAGAGATAGAGAGAGAGAGAGAGAGAGAGAGAATACACACACACACGCATATATATATATGAATATATATATATATATATGAATATATATATATATATATGAATATATATATATATGAATATATATATATATATATATATATATATATATGAATATATGAATACATATATATATATATATATATATATATATATATATATATAGTGAGTGAACAAAATAGTGGAAACACTTTTAATCAAAACATTGAAACATTTTAATTACTAATTTTTTTATTTTTATTTGAATTTTTGTGAATATTTCAAATATTGAATCGACCTTCCCTTAGCATTAATGATAACTTCAACAAGTCGATGCATTTATTTATACTACTTTTGGACAGTATCAAGAAGATTTTTGAGAGCCATCCCTTGAGCAAACCCTGCCCCAACTATTTCAATGACACTGGGGATGGGAATTGGTTTCTTAGTTGCTAATCCAATTGACACCACGGATGCTCGATTATATTAAGATCTGGTGATAGCTGAAACCAATCCAAGTGTTGAATTTCTCTTTCTTGCGTTTCAAACAAGTTTTTCACAACTAAATGGTGCATTACACTCCTGATGGGGCCGTTAGTGGGAAAGAGTATTTACACCGTGGGGTGCAACAGGTCAGCCAAAACTGACAGATAGTCTTGAGTGTTCACCTTGCCAAACAGTGTTACTGACAAGAGAATTCCATGATATTGCCGCCTAAATCATCATAGATCCACTTCACTGCTTAACTGTTCGAATGAGACAGACAAGATTATAAGCTTCTTTAGGCTGCCTTCAAGTGTAAACCCGATCAGAATATGAAAATGATGAAAGAATTCCTCTGGGTATATCATATTCTTCCATTGTCCAGATCTTAAGGTCATTACATTCTCATATTCAATGTCGATTTGCTAAAACATAGGTTTGGCAAATTGCAACCCTTCCTTAGAATCTAACTCCCTGAAACACAACAAATCAAAGGGTTATGGAATAACAACATATGTAATAATTTGTAACACAGTCATAAATTCGTATTAATGTCGCCAAGAGATACAAAAATAAAAGTGAAATCAGCAGAATTTTTCATTATTTTGTAAAACCCTGTATGTTATGTTTCTCCGCCCTCTCTCTCTATAACAGCTGACGAACTCTATAATAAAGAGTAGAATCACAAATACAAATAAAGCTAGATTACATACAAAAAATCCTGAAATTCTATCGTAAACAGTTGTAAGACAACACGTTGAAATAACTCTGATCAGACGTGAAGAGGCTTGCATCAGATACGGTCGTGGATACTTCGTGATTATATAGAGAAACTGGCAATTTTTTCTTCTTTCTCAGCATTACACGAGGAAAAATTTACATTACTGTACATATAAGAGAGCGATACATCACAAACATAAAGACAGACCGAGAGATCATAAATGCAACGAGAGGCATTATTTTTTATATATATATATATATATATATATATATATATATATATATATATATATATATATATATATATATATATATATATATATATATATATATATATATATATATTGTATCATCCACAGACAGGTGTTTCGATGTATTACATCTCTTCAGTATGGCTATAGACTTTCCATTTTCCTATCCAGTACCGCGAGGCAGAGTTGAAACCTTAGCTTCAGACCAACAGGCCGATATCCTACCTATGGACTACGGAACTGGACAGTCAGTAAGACTGAATTTAAGCCATATATTTATTTACACAGAAATCCCTTATCCACTAGTGCTCTATTCCTATGGAAAAGCATTGATATATATATATATATATATATATATATATATATATATATATATATATATATATATAGAGAGAGAGAGAGAGAGATAGAGATAGATAGATAGAGGGAGAGATAGAGACAGAGAGAGAGAGAGAGAGAAGAGGACCATCATATATATATATATGTGTGTGTGTATTTATATGTTGTCACTCTTTCTCTCTCTACATATATAGAGCGCGAAAAAATATGTATATAAGGAAGAAGAAAGAAATAAACATAGACAAAAGCAACCCATATATATATTATCTCTCTAAAGGACATCATATACTGAGAAAAAGAGCGTCATTAGGATAAATTCTTCTGTGCACCCAGCATCTAAATGAGTATGCCCTAAGCTGTGTGATTAGGGTAAAATAGATTGGGGACGTGACCTATTCGGAAGTATTGTAGTGAACGAAAGAGAGGCCTTCGGAATATAAATGATAAGAAAAAGTTTTCATCCAAAACATTAGCTCCAATATGTCTGCAATTATTCTTATGGAACATGACCAGAAAACAGCCGTGTGGCTAACGATGTCAGGAGATTTGGCGTTACATGTCCCAATAATATCGTGACATAATTATTCAACATTTTCCCAAGTTGTCCTAATGTATAAAAAATCTTGTGATGGGGATTCTTGTTTCTTTCTGTCCATTCTAGGTCATCAATAATTCAATCAAAACATATAACATAGTTGTTTTTGAGCGTGTGCAAGTCACGAGTAATGAATAATAATCCAAAATCGATTTGTAATCAATATAAGTGAAGCTTAATAAATAGAACACTGATCGTATTAACTGTTTTCATTTCAACAATGCAAGATAGAAGTCTTATTCTAAAAGAGGAAGGCGTCTTCCTGTCTTGATAGGCAACTGAAGAGTAGTCTCCTGGGCACAAGCCTGGGCGAAACGTATGAAGATCTTATGTAGTTCAAGGGTAACCTTGGGTTCAGGATCAACCGAAAAGAAGTCCAAGTTGACACCCAGGCGCCTTAAGTGGGGTTCACTCCCTGGTTTGGTATAAATGTTGTCCGTTTCCTTGACTAATTGCCGGCCATATCTAAAGAGCTCAGTTTGTCCTGCTGTTTTAGGCATAGCTGGAGAGAAGAGATGGATTCATACTTTTTCAAAGGGAATTAGTGCAAAGTGGGCAAAAAACTGTCTCAACCAGACTTTGCTAATTCTGTTGTCCTTCCTCTTGACCGTTAGGCCACTTGCACCTCTAGATTAAGTAACAGATTCAAAGATTTTAGCAGATGCACTTCGAATTTACCCGCTACTGATGGTTCCATACGGAATGTAGCAAGATTTTAAACAAGATGTTGCTTAAACTGAAATTACTCGAGTAATTATTGGAAATAGTATCTTCATCGTTTTTTTGTTTACAATGTTTCAACCAAGTGCATCCGAGAGATATCTTATGTCTCGATCGCGTTTCCTTTCATCCACAGTATAACAACATGTTTTCTTATTAATTATCGACTTACCGTGTATTCTTTTCAGTGTATTATATGATTCAAGTATGGCATAAGTTATCTTGTTTGAGAAAAAACCTACAAAAACCCCTTTCACTAAAATAAAAAAGCCACCAACAAAAAAACCACCAAACAAAAAATGAAATATGGACACAAAAATGGCGCTGCTTTCTTCTAATTCTGTCGTCTGTTTCCTTTCATTAAGCTTCTCTTGATATTTACTCCAGACTAAAATATTCTGCAGTGGGGATTTTGATTTCTGAAATATATATATTTTTTATGATGCTTATTCTTTTCTACTTATATGAATAAATACTTTTTCTGGAAGGAAATGTTTGCCTCTATTCGAAATGTCTTGTACTTTCTTCAACCTCTTATCTTTGCTTTTGACGGTTTAAAACTTCATATCGGTTTATGGATTATTGCAGAAAAAGAAAAATATATCGAGCTTTGTGGGAATAATGCGTTTCTTTATGACAAAAGTGAAAACAAAAAAAAGTAAACGTGTCTTATCTTCAAAATTTTCAAAATCACGTTTATTTAGAAATTTGCGTCGTCCTTTTTACTTTGCATCCCCGTGGCCCCTATATAATAACGCTAGACGAACAGAATGAAGAAAGCAAGAAAGTATGTCCCCACATGAACTGCAGAAAAACAAGTGTCATGGACAACTAACATGTTGAGGACAAAGAGACAGCAATCAAATTCAAAAACATAGAACTCAAGAAAGCACTTCACTATATCTACCTAGGACAACGAATCTCCATGAAATCCACCCAAAAGAATAGATCGAATGAAAATCACTCTTGGTTGGCAAGCTAAAAGAAGAGCAAGCCAAAACTCTATGAACAAGAGAATCTCATTTGTCCCAAATTATACAATCCCGATAGTGACCCCATGAAGGTTAAAAAAATTAAACCTAACCGAAAGATTAGCCTCCAAATGGAAAACCATGCAACGTGCACAGGAGAAAATCGTGCTCAACATCGCAGAGACAGATCACAAGACAGCAGAGTATATATATATATATATATATATATATATATATATATATATATATATAAAAACAAAAAACAAAAAAAAGGAGTCAGAGATACAGAATCTATCGAAAAATACGAATGGCAATTGACAAAATATCTAGTAAGAATTTCGGACAGTTCCATGAGATTACAACCCACGATGGGGATCCTCAGAGATCATTTGCGAAACTGTGGTCGGCAGAAAATAAAATGGCGTGACCAACTAGACTTAAAGAAGTATTGGCGCCGCATTGCTCATGATTGAGAAGTCCGGTGGGTCTTGAGGAAGGTTTATGTCCAACGACGGGGGCTAAAAGGCTGCTGCAGATTATGGTTAGAGCATTAATAGAGAATTACGGGATTATTTATTATACAAATACTAGTTATTCTTTTCAGGAAGAAAATTACAGACATATTTCGATCTTATGAGATTGTATATTAGATGTGTTCACACAACTCTATTGAACGCTTTTCGGTCGGCCAGTCGGTCGATCCCATTTGTGTTAAATAACAAAAATAGGAAAAAAGGAAGATATGTACCATCATAAAGGTCATTAGTAAAGCTCGTTCCTGAATGATATAGTTTATAGTGATAGATGGTCAACTTTGAGTCAATAACGTTCTTTAATGTGCTACTCTAATGAAATATATTTCTTGGTGTGTCATCATAAAATGAAGTTTGAGAACCACTGGTAAAGTATTTACAGTAGAAAACAAAAAACCCCAGACATTTTCCCCTTTTAATCAGTCAAAAAAGAAAACTCTTGCTCTTGAACAAACGCTAAAGCCAATTGAATAAATTGTTTAACCAAAGCCTAAAAAACATTTTCTCTCTTATTCTGTTACTTATTCCGAGCAAAAAATAAGACAAGAAAATTGAAAAATATGAAAGAGGATTGAAACAGAAAACCAATTAACTGTCTCGATGAAGACGAGTAGACACACACACACACACACACACACACACACACTATATATATATATATATATATATATATATATATGTGTGTGTATAGATAGATAGATATGGGTGCATAAATTGAAGATTCAATCACCCTTTTCCTTGAAGGTATGAACTAAACGATACTGTATAACTTCAAAGTAATAATGGTAAATTTATGTACTGTGCATAACTTTACGGGTTAGTTAAAACTCCGCAACCCATTCACGAGTCGGAATCAAAGTTAATCCTTGAAAACTTGACACTTTTTGATATGCTTCAATATTGAAAAGCCTGATGTGGGGAAGACATTTACAAAGTTTTAACAATATTATTTTCAAATGTTTCATAGAGAAAAAAGTAAATAATTGGTCTGGCTTAAATATATATTATGCCAGAAAAAAAAAATCAAACTAAATGAAATTGATACGCTTAACCAAATCTTCCTGCCACGAATGATATGTGAAAATAATCTATTTCGCGTCCATATTAAATTTCAAACTTTCGTGATTTATTTATGCAATGATTACACATCAACATATGTCTGTTAATATGTAACAGTGGGGGATGGATACGTATCTTCACACACACACACACACACACACACACACACACACACACACATACATACATATATATGTATATATGTATATATATGCAGCGTATTTAGTGATTTCACAAGGATGGAGATTGTGTTGAAAAGTGAATATTCATTGTGTAAGATAAACGCATTTTTCATCATTAGGCTCCGGACATATTAATGTTCCAACGTAAATGTAAACAAGCAAAAATAAAAAATAAATAGATAAAATAAGATGAGAGAAATACGAGCCAAAAATTATTCATAATTACAATGTCTCATCTAAGAAATTCAGAGGCGATTATGTCTTACTATATTTTGAGGAAAAATAGTGGTAACCCTGCCACGCCTTGAAATAGCTTTTACGTTTTATTACCATCAGAAAATCACTGATATTTTTAACAGACATTCGTTTTAATACGCCTTGCCGCAGAAAACCTCCCTCGTTGATATAAACATCCTATTGATGCGTGACACTCTCTTTGGGGTTGTTGAATTCCCACGGTATATTTTCGTAGGGGTTCTAGAAGGGACATAGATGTCCTACATTTGTCTCCTTTGGTACACAATTTTTAGCCATATCTAATCTAGGCCCTTTTTCCCCTGTTGTACATGGTTCAAATGATTTCCTTTTACAGAGTTTCTACAATCAATGTCTTCTACAAGTAGTCAAGAACCCCTGGGCTGCAAAGTATGTGTTGCCGGGCCATGAGGAAACGATATGATTTAGCTGTATTCTTTTTATAAGAGGAAAATAAATTATTTCCCTCAGATTTTAATGTTGGATTCGTTAGACGAATCGTTCCATGAACGAAATTGAGTGCATTAACCACATTTAAGCGACATAGTTGATTTATTCCGATCGTGATTATTACTATTACCCTCAGTCGACCCTTCCACAAGAATATCGTCAATATTGAACGTGCCCACGATGCCATATAGATTGAGGACCCTTATCTTTCACTTCTACTAATGTACAGTTGTAGAACTTGAATCTGACCAAGAGACTGACCGGCAAACTGAGAACCATGCAATGCGCACATGGGAAAATCATGCTCAACATCACATGGAGTGTCCACAAGACGTCAAGGTATATTAAGGAGAAACAAGAGTCAGAGATATCATAGAATATATAAGGAAACTTAAATGGCAACGTGCTGGACATGTTGCAAAAATAGCAAACAACAGATGGACATCACAACTCACGAAATCGATCCCCAGAAATGAAATGTGGAACGAAAGCCGGCAGAATATGAGATGGCGATTCAGAAAATATTGGCTCTGCGACACCCGTGATAGAGAGATGTAGCGAATCCTTGGGAAGGTCTATGTCCAACAACGGATTATAAAAGAATGATAATGATGATGATGATGATGATAATGATAATGATGATGATAGAAAAAACAAAGATTAGAGAGAGAGCACATCGTAATCATAATCTCTTGAACTTTTGAAAGATTCTATATATCTGTGTTGGCTGTCTGAAAGTTTAATGTGTCATACTCGTTTCGGGTTTGAGGCATGAAGTGTACTTGAGAGGTTTATTGATGTGCACTTGTAGAAGTAATATATCTATGAAGCATTGTCTCTCTCGTTAATTTTGTTCTAGGTTTCCTTTTACCTTACTTTTGTTGCTTATGATTATAACACTCAGATCATTATTCTATAGCCATTAAATTAGCTGAATGGTTAGGAAATGATTAAGATTTTTGCCGAAATCATTGTAAGGTGGAGTAGTGATCGAGATTTAATACGAAAAAAATATATATATATAAAGAAGGAAAAGATTTTATTAGAATGAAACTATAACGAAATAAAATATCTTCGTTTAAAATACTACAAATACTGCACACACAGACACACACACAGACACACGCAGTTACACGCTCACTCTCACTCTTACACTCCTTCTCTCAAATGTTCATTTACCATGAAATAGTGATTATATTTGGGAGCAGGAAAACACTTGAGAATTCCCCAAAGCCGATGTATTTTTTCCTGAAAGTAAGGCAAAATGAATAAATTTTCCCTTGAAATTTTCCCCATTCACTATAAATGACGGAAAACTCCCGGAAAGTCTCCCACTCCTAATAAGCCTCAGATTATCATTCAACCAGGGATAGCCAAAAGATAAGAGTTGGTAAAATCTCCTGATCATCAACATGTGTTTATAACAACTCAACGGTTCGTTTCGTTTCAGTTAAATACCTTCATTACAGACTTTTATTTTACACTCTGGAATGACTTTACATTCACTACTCATTACAAAAAACATTTTTCATTTTTGTTTTAAATTTTGTAGCATTTTTACATAAGAATCCTTTGCGTTCATTCATGAGTGATTTATCTCTCCAGCGTACAAGTGCATTCCTATCCTTTTTTAAAGCTATGCCCCCGCTTGAGAGTAGTATGCATGCACTTAAACATTCTCTGTGGTAACCTTCTGATACATAAAATGTACCTTAATGGAGTCAATAAAGCTTACAAACACCACAATGGCATCATCAAAAATCAATTTCAAATTTTTACGTAACAGTTACTTTCCTTAGAAGATTATTTCATTATATCAGCTTTGAGAAAAGAAAGATGATTGTACCCAATAATATTTGAAATCTGTGATTATCTCTCTATTGATCTAGATTTACACCAACATTTTTTCATTCTTAGCCTTTGCGTTATTATAATTGTAAAATTACCTAAACCATAAGCTAGCTGGTGGAATCAAATGCTTTAAAGAAAGAAACAAATAGACGGATCGAAATCAGAAAGTGTTCAATCTAATTTGCCTTTAATAAGTGATTAAATACAATTATTTCTTTACAATATTAAAAAAGGAGTAATATTAAAAAGGGGGGTAATATTAGGAAAAGGATGCATGGGGCTGAAGTTGAAAAAATGGGGCTATTATGCAAAAGGGTAGTGGGCTAATGTTACCCTAGAAAGAGGGTTCATCTCAAAAGGACAGGGCTCATGTTTTAGGGGTGGATGTTTGAAAGATAGAGTTAATATTAGAGAGGGGCTGGGCTAATTTTGATAAATTGGATTAATATCTAAAAAAAACAGGGTGTTGGGTGCTCAAGTTAAAAAAAAACAGGGGTTGAGGTTGGAAAAATGGGGCTAATATCCTAAAAAGAGGAGCTAATGAAAAAAAGGGGCGGGGGCCTAATAATAAAGGAGACTCATGTTGAAATAAAAGGTGGCTTATGGTAATATTCTTAATATATGATAACAGTGCATCGTAATGTTTTAAAAAAACACGTGGGTATTGATCCAAAAAAGAAGTAATGCTGTTAAACAATTGAAAAAAAAAAAGATGATTCCCTGAAAATAGGCTCCCACTTGCTATACAAATAGATGCATACTAGGTTAAATGTACCACCGTGTGTGACCATCAGTCTCTTTTTCTCCGCCTTTCTCTTCGTCTTCCTCTCCAAGCACCCAACTAAAAATATTGGGCTGTGATTTTCAAAACTCAACAGCTAAAAAGCTACTAAGTAGTACATACAAAAATCATGGGGTTATGTCAAGTGGCTTTTGCAGTAGGCCCTCACATAATGACGGACAGTCAGACTTTTGGTGAATTATATTAGGAATATATTGCTGTCATTTTTTGACGACAAGCTAGTATTGAATAAAGTTCCTAAATACTGTCAAAACAGATTTGTTCCAAAGTTGGTTTGTTGAAAGTAAAAAACTTTTTTACCGTCTATTTTGTGATGATGTTGCCGTCTGGCTGCTCAGTCTCCGTAGACAATAGGAATTCGCATCAAAGAAATACCGGCCAAATGATGTCGACGATCGGGACAGGGCAGCAGCGCATCGAATTAGCTCATTATGTGCCTTTTCATTCGCCTTTTCTCTTGTATTGTCGTTCATTGATCAGGGAATCAAAAAAGGGAGAAGAAGAAAGAGAGGAAGAAAGAGAAAAGCAAAAGAAGATGCGCGAGAAAAAGAAAATAAAAGTCCCCATGGTTCATTGTGTATAAAACTCAAGAAATTCCTGAAAACAACGAAAATCTCGGGTGTTTTTCCACTAGTTGACCCTACTGCACAGCAAGGTAACCTAATAGTTTACTAAGATTAGATTTATTATCATCATCATCGTCGTCTTCAGTCTCTTAACGCCCATCGTTGGTCAAAGACCTTCCACAGGATTCGGTACACTCCTTTATCGTGGGCGTACTTTCTGACTTTGTCAAGCTCATATCATCGTCTAATACTCTGACAATCACAGTTGTGCATGTGATCTCTGGGGATCCATGTCGTGAGTCACGATGTCCATCGGTTGTATGTCATTCTTGCAACATGGCCAGCCTACTGCCATTTGAGCTTTTAATGGATTCTATGATATCCCTGACTTTTGTCTTCTCCCTGATGTATTGTGCTGTCTTGCTGTTGCATGGTTCTCAATTTGCGGGTCTGTCTCTTGGTTAGGTTCCTTGTTTCAGCTCCATAAGTGACTACTGGGAGGATGCATTGGTTGTATACCCTCCTTTTTAGTATTAATTGGATCTTCTTGATTTTGAAGGTTAAGCTTACATTATTACGACACAAAGTCACCTATATGGGGCACCAAGAAGGGATCGAACACACCACGGGGGTGGGCGGGGTTAAGATATACTTTCACCACACACTCCGAGGGTTGGAAAGAAAACGGAGAGCAGGGAGGGAGAGAGTAGTAAGGGGAAAAAAAAGAAGGAATAAAGAATAAGCAGAGACAGAAAGTAAAAAGGAAAATGAGATCAGTATGGAAAGACGATGTGAAGAAAATAAGGTGGGAAAGGAAAAGTTTCCAAGTAAGTTTGATATTCATGAAAATGAACCGGGGTAGATGGACAAGGATGTCAGGTATTTCTGACTCCAGAAAGTGCGAGCATTTCGTCCTGGGGGTCTAAGGTAACATCTAAGACAACACAACATCCTTCCGTGCTCACCTTATATATATATATATATATATATATATATATATATATATATATATAAAACCCAAGAACTGCACACAACGCCATCGCAGCACTGAACTGGTAGTGATTCCTGGGGGTTGACTCCTCTGCCCCAGCCTGGAGATGTTTTATTCAAGACATTTAAGGATCCACTTCGTGAGCAGTGGGGACAGTGGATTGCTAGCGGACACATCGCATTAACCAACGTAGGCAACTTGAAGGGACCCAGTCTGGTGATCGTTCCTGAATAGGAAATGGTTGCCTGGAACAATGTCGACTCGGAATCAATAAAGCTATGGACGGAACCGAAGATGACGTCTTGTGGCAAGAACCAAACATGTCGGAAACAGGACTCACAATCAGGAGATAACCATTTCATGACAGAAGAACAGGCTCGGCAGTTGTTTGCCGAATCCGATGAAAATGGATTCGAGTGAACTGCTTCTATATTGGTTTATTAGTTTTCTCTGCTACTTTCTAAAGAGATAAAGATTAAATCTACAAATCATCATTTATTTATAATTAACCGGTGTTAAACGAAAATTTTGAAGTTTGTCTTTTTTAAATATTTTTCTCACCTAAGCAAAATCATTGAATGACTTGATTATGGTTTTGGGCTCGA
>OY735203.1:57372060-57417060 GCA_963457665.1 Thysanoteuthis rhombus | reverse complement strand
AGCCAGAGAACGGATTCTATTATTTAATTATGATATTTTCCTTTACAAAAATGGTCAGAAATTTGTTGATATACGAAAGCGACAACGTCTTGTCTTATCGGAATCATTTGTCAGATTTGTTATTTCGGACGCTATAGTATCTGAAAATGGTACAAAAATCACTTCAGCTCAATTCTCAGTTTTTTTGTAATTATCAGACGATTGAGCACGTAACCTGTCCGCCCTTCAACCTTCAATCGAATGACCCTACGGAGAGATTTGCAGACACGTGTAAAGAGAATCTAGAGTGGGGAAATGGATGAAGAGACACGTCAGCCGTTTGCGAGTTCGTAGAGAACAACTCTAAACTCAAACACAAGATGCAGAAAATAACCTATAGAATCAATGTTCGATCAAAATATCAGAATAATTTTGATATTATTAAACCAGGTGAACAGTACAAATCAAATGAATAGATAACATCAATAAGATTTTTTCGGAAAAGTGACCGGGTTTTTCTTAGAACTTGGGAGCAAAATGAGCTGTCTGAAGGATATGAAAAAGGCACTCGAAAGTAATGTGTATTATACTAGTAAAGGATAACCTCCATTGAAAACACCGAAACAAAATCATGCCGAGAAGTTTTGGAAGCATCACGCTAACAAATCACTTTCAGGTGCCTACCCCAACACTATCACTTGAAATAAGAAACGAAATAAGAGAAAGTGCGGACGGTTACGAATTTTTTTAGAGGTGAACCTTAAAAGACAATGTTACTCCATTAGTAGGAGAGGGATGCTTTCTTAAAAGAAGACTGTAGTATATCATCCATATTGGTCGGGAAGCTACGAGGAGCGGCGAGATTCCAGCTGGGTAAATAGAAGTCCGTGAACAGTCGTAGGAGAGAAATGTTTTAGTTATTGACAACTTACCCTAGTCTTTAAGCCAAAGCAAGTTATCGCTTGTTGAACGACTATGTGTGACCGTAATCAAATAGACCAATGTTCACCCTCGGGTATACTGCAACCGACAGCATCTTACAAAGGTTTTTAATTATTCGAAGCAAAATACTATAGTGGAGAAACTTTCAAAGATTGTGAGTTTCCATTTAAATAATTTACTTTATCATTTAACACTTGTTTGTTCCTTAAACCGCTTCATCATCATCAGCAACATCATTTTAGCGTCTGTCCTTGGACTCTCCAAGATTCGCCAGATCTCTCTATCATGGGCATCGCAGAGCCAGTACTTTCTGAATTTATCTAGCTCATCACACCATCTCACTTTCTGTCGGTTACAATTAAACTTATGATATACAGCGGTTGTCTAATATCCTTGCAACATGTCCAGCCCATTGCCATTTGATTTGTCTAATGGTTACCCTGATATCGGACTCCTGTCTTTTTTTAAATAATGTACTACGCTGTCTTATAATCACTCCATGTGAGGTTGAACATGATTCTCTCATGTGCTTGTCGCAGGGTTCTCAGTTTGAGGGTCAATCTTTCGGTCAGGCTCCATGTTTCAGCTCCATAAGTGACTAACGGTAGAATTCATCGGTTGTAGAGCCTTGTTTTTAATAACATTTACCAAAGCTCATTTATTCATAAGTAGACTTCAAATGCCTAAAATAGAAATGAGTCCAGGGAGAAATATAGAAACTGAAATAGAGAGATGGATTCTTATGAACAAAGACAAATTATTACTCAGTCAATAACTACTGCCCAATGTAGTAGGATCGTTCCGCCTCTACTTGGAATGATTTATATAAAAACAGTTTGAAAACATTGACACGTAAATTATGATCTCACAAAAAATCTTCAGGCTCATAAGTAAAGCACAGTCAAATTAACCATCGTCATCTGCTGAAATATTGAAATCTGTCGGGATTCAGTCAGCTACATGATATTATTCATGATTTTGGTTTTCTGAAGGACATCCTTGAAGAAAAGAATAACAAATCCTTATGTTGGTAAGAAGTTTTGTTATCAATTTAGATGATAAAAGCTTCTTCCGGGAAATATCAAGCTATTCAATATTAATGAAGAATAACCCACCTAGGTCAACTTCATATCCACTTTTTAAAACAAGTCTGCAAAGTCTTCTCCCAGGATCGCCATCAGCTACCTCGTCGCGTTCTTCATCATTTCATCCACTATCTAAAACAGACTCAGTCACTGTATATGCAACTATTATACAGTTCATAAGCTCTCTCTAATTTATGAAACAAATACATTACTTTCATTCAGTGTAAGGTTTGCATTAACTGCGTAGTGTATGGCCCCATCACGACTCTGACAGCAAAGGAAAAAATGAAACAATAATCATAGTTCCAAGTCTTACCTGGATAACCGAATCCATGCTATTTCGCTTACTCTGTTTCTACAACATTTCCGTCAGGTTATGCCTTCCTTAGGTGCGTAATTCGTAAGGATGACGTTGGGCTTTCTTTTTACATAACAAGATGACGAACAGAAGAGGTAGCTAATTTACCAACAGGCTCGGTTCATTTCTAGCTGCATACGACTTCCTCGAGTTTCCTATTTTTCCAATCTTTTATTTGTGAGTTTGTATCTTTTAAATAATCTTTTTTCGTGCTTGGAAATTGCCGAGTTGGAAAGGGCGAAAGGAAAGTATATTTTCTTTTGTTTCTTAGATTTCATAAAATAATCCCATTTTCTACAAAAAAATCGAAAGGAAAAATATTCTCCTTCTTAGTGCACTGACCTCAAAAGTGTTTCTGGGGGCGTCAATTTAGGTGTAAAATTGGTTTACACAAAATACGAGAGACTAACATTTATCAAAGAAATTGTTCCAACACATTCGAATGCTTTACAAACAGCGAGCTTTTGACAAATAATAATAATATTTACAAAGACGAAAATCGGAAAACGTGGAACCGTAAACACCCAAATTAACTTCATGGCTGGGAAAATGTGTTTTTCCCTCGCGTGTGCATTTCATAAGCCTATCTTATGTATGGTGTATGTATAGTGATGAACTTGCTGCGACCAGATCGCGTTGGATACACGGGTTCCCGTACGATCAACGAAGTTGAGCAAAGTCAATCCCGATTAGTATCAAGATATTTATATTGAGGGTCTCTTTCTTTTGGGACCCTTTACAACGGTTGAGAATGGGAAAGTGGAACAATTCCTCAATACTAAACTTCAGGCATAGCAGCTCAAGGAACTGATCATCCTCGGGCGACGGAGACCCCAGATTTAAGCGATTAATTTTTTTCGTTGGTGGTTCTTCATGTTCATCATCATCATTATCATCATCATCATCATCATCATCATCGTCATCAGTCTTTTAACGTCCGTCGTTGAACATAGACCATCCCCAGGATTCGCCACATTTCTCTATCATGCATTCTTGCAACATGGCCAGCCCACTGCCATTTGAGATTTTTAATGGATTCTATGATATCCCTGACTCTTGTCTTTTCCCACATGTACTGTGCTGGCATAATTCTTTCATGTGCACGTTGCATGGTTCTCAATTTGCAGGTCTGTCTCTTGGTTAGGTTCCGTGTTTCAGCTCCATAAATGACTATTAGGAGGATGCATTGGTTATACACCCTTTTTAGTATTAATGAGATCTTCTTATTTTTGAAGGTTGAGCTTGCTCTGCCAAAGACTTGCCATCCTAATGTGATTCTTCGCTTGATTTCTTCTTCTGAGGGTCTCATGGAGATTCGTTGTCCTAGGTAGATGTAGTGATCTACTTTCTCCAGTTCTGATACAAATTGTTTCTAAATTCCTTGTTCTTCCGGAGCTTTTGCTTTAGTTTTTAGTATTCTTTTTTTCACTCTGTGGCCCTAATTTGGTGTTTGCCACAGTTGATAGTCTTCGGGAAATTCCGAACCAACACGTTTATTCAATCAACGGGGTTAGATTGTTCTCATTTCGACCGTCAGGTAAGTTGATAGATACACATAATCAACGCTTTCATTCAAGGGCTATGTGTGCCGTAAGACAATCTAATGGTGGACACTTAGACTCTTAGCCTTCTAGCTTGTAGATATTATTCCAGCTATGCAGTATCACTCGGTGAACTCTTTAGAGAATAAATTAGGAAATTACAAAAATTTGATAACCATTCCTCTTAAATTGATAAAAATTGTATCAATTATTTATTAGCCATAACTGCTGTTACTATGAAAACTTCAGCCGATGTAAAATGAATTGTGAGTCTGTCTTTTTTGTTTTATTTTTCATACATTTCTACTGCAAATTTGTTGCATTGGTGATACTTTCCAAAGATCTCATCGCGACACAATGTAACTCTGCATTTTTTACACTATGTCCCAATTCTGGTGACTTTGTAACCAGATCGTTTTGGCCTGGCACAATATTCATATTTCATATTATTATCCCCCGACATTTTGCTGATGAAATGCTAAGCAGATATTTCTGTTAATGGATCACTAATACCTGGCCTATTTACCCTTTAGTACAGTCCTTGAGACCAACCATAAATCCTTCTATAACTGATCAGATAAATTTCAGATGAGTCAAAGGATTTCTCTTTCAAGCTTGATTTTTTTTGTATAGGATTCAAGTGTTTGTTAAAGCTCTATCAAACAAGTGAAACATAAATTTTATCAAACATTTTCTACTTCTAACCTAACAAATATACGGATCTGTCTTCTGATCTGATTGATCCACATCACTCATACCATCATTGTAAGCCATAACAACACTGGAAACATTCATCTTGACTTTCTTATAAGGATGCTGTCATTTTGAAAGATCATGTGGCTGATTTTGGCTGTACGTATATTGCATTACACAGGCACTGTATCTAGTCATGATGCAGTCGTCGAGAGAAACGACAATAATACCGCTGCGCTGATAAGCCAATGGTGACAGAAATGTGATTTGACCGGTAGAAGGGTTAAACCTAATGTTTATCGGTCTCTTAGTGCAGTGTCCATAATGTAACTATGTGGTTGAAACGACGAAAATGTCGTTACTGTAACAACCAAAATGAGGACACTAGTCTGAATAAATCAGTCTATAATAATGATAATTCTTCATTTCAGAAATTCAGGCAATTTTTTTCTTTATTCTTTTCTTTTTTTTCTATTGGTCTTTTTTCAGCCAACATCTATTATTTCAAGTGTTTTCAAACCTATTTCCTTTTTTTCTCTTTATTAGTTTTCTCCTCTTTACTCAAATAATTTTCTTTCATTCGAGTAATTATTCACACTCTACTCTGTATTGACCGAAAAGTAATGATCAAAACAACAAAGTCACGTAAAATTATACTTTTTTTTTTCGCGGGTTTCAAAACAGTATAGGGAGCAACATATTGTGACACTAGTTTCTCTTTTTCTTTCTTTTCTTATATTCATCTTATTTTTTTTTTTAGTCTTTTTAAATTGTCATTTCTCTGTTTCTCTCCTTTATTTATCCTCCTTGTTAATTCATCTCAGCTATTTGCGTTCCCGTAATTCACAGCTGCTTTTTGTTGTTGCTGTTGACTTACTTGCCTTTTTCCGTTGAGCCTTTTGAAGTATGACCTTCGTCTTTACGAGAAATGGACAGCTGTCTGTTTTCCTGCTTTCATTTTCAAAGTTGCACCCACTAACCACTCGATGGTATGGGCTAATACCATCAAAACGCCGTAGTTTCTACGCAAGAATTCATTTGGTTAGGCAGGTTACCAACTCAGTTGAGAAAACAAAATTACTGCGAGTAAACGAACCTTAGACACAGTTAATCAAGTGACGGTTGTATTCGTGGTTCGATATACAAAGTTAATTTGCCTTGATGTTTTACAGTTCATTTCCCATTCTGATGTGTTCGTGCCTGTGTGTTTTCGTATTTTGCTGATTTTATTTCATGAAAAAAAAAGACAAAAAACAACAGAACAAAACCAAAACCGAGCAATATGATCCAGAGTATCATCTTGAAATTCATCTCAAATAGATAAATCTTTACAATAAAAGAAATTAAATAAAAAAGAAAACGTCGATCGATTTTCAATTCTTTTCGTGAGTTTCCTTCTGACAGGGGCCTGGTGCATCAATAATTATGTGAACGACCTTTGTTTAGATGTTCCACAGTTCATCTTTTAGTACTTGTTTATGCAGTTTGTATTTTGCACTGTTTCATCTTCGACCTGCTATCTTGTGGATAAGTCGAATTTCTTATTTCACAGAATTTATTCCTTCATCGGGCCAACCTCCACATTTGAAAGGACTTCGGTATTTAAAAAAAAAACCTTCTTTTTCTCTTCTTCTTCTACTCATTATTATTATGATCTTCACACCATTAGCCAGTTGATAACCACCAGAGACTGAGGGACAGCAAGTCTCCTCAGGTCTTCAGCCCTCCTTTTCGCACTCTCATAGTTCACAGCAGTGCTTTGCAGTGCTTTGCAGTTTCACACCAGTCGCCCGGTGATTATCGCTGATCGTCCTCACTTGTTACAGCAGCACTGTGATTCGTGCTTCACTATGCCCTTTTATTGGCTGCTAGACGATTGATCCAAGCTGGGGGTCCCAGGTCTCATATTTCCAGTACTCTCCTCAGTATTCGTGCGGTCCCCATCGGTGTCGTGGTCTATATGGTTTCAATCCTTCCGCTTATCCCTACTTCCTTCTATCTTGTTTTCAGTTTTTCGGTATGGTCCCGAATGTACATACTACTGCTGGTAGTATCCTGACTTTCCTGTCCCACACTTTCAGTTCCTGCTTAGAAAACTGATATCCCACCATTTAAGAGACTCTAAATTCAAGAGGCTTCAAGCAAGCTAAAATATCTGAACGTAGAGAGATAATTGAAAAAAATATTTCCTTCAGAATTCATTATAGGTGCTGGAAATCAAATTTGTATTAATTAAGTAACTCCGACTTTTTGATATTGACATTACTATATGATGAAGTGACCGACTAATTACGCGAGCTGTGATACCACCACTACAAGGTGAAGCCGAAGTCGTACTTATTATTCGTACTCGTTGAGTTCAAACACCAGGTTTAATACCAGTAGTGATTGTTGGCTTATACTAGAGAACGAGTCGCAGTAAGTGACTTCAAATTCAAGGACTCTCCCCTGTATTGTAGAAGATTTTAGCAGAGCTGTTTTCCCTGTGTTTCAAGTAACTCTTACCTCTATATAAGTTCTTCGAAACTGTTCATAGGGCCACGACCACGGTTTGTACTGCTACTACGTTCGAATTCTAAGATATTTCAATTCTCTGACAAGGTCAAGATATTTGTTTAGCTATTCATTCTTTTTCAGTTTCACCCGGTGGTCTGGCGGAACTGGTGCAATGTATTTGAAGTACCCTGCAATATCTACAAAAGAAAAGACCCCCCCGAAAAAAAATTAATGTAAAATATAATCTTAAAAACATTTGCAGGGGTTGAATGTGCACAGTTACATCTAGCGCTGCCTCTGTTCTTATAAACTAATTGGCTGCATTAACAACAAGTGACGAGCCTTTATTACGGTAATCACCCCCAGTAATCTCTGATAGTAGACGCATAAGATAGTGCGATTCCATTTTACGAGTAAACTGTTACACCCAAAAGTAGTGGACTACGAATGTAATGTAAATATAAGTACGTACATTGGAAATCAAAATATACCAAGGTACTTATCTACCTATCTCTGGAGGTGTGTAATTCTATACAAGTGCACAAAGTACTCTGATGGTTGCTTCTATCTTGCTTATTTATTTCGTGAGTGAAGGTGTGCCCTCCCCCCTTGTTTTCCGAAAGTAAAGCTTTCTTGTGAAAAAAAAAACGAAACAAAAACAACCTTTCGTAAGCCGAAATAGAGTAAACTGAAGAAGCAATTGCCATTTCATAGGAAGAATTTTGGGCGTTACCGGGGCCCCCAAATTGTTATGACGGTATGTCAGGTTATGTCATTGAGGGTTGGGGTGTTGGGAGGTACCGAGAACAGCAATGTAGAAGAGAGAGAGAGAGAGAGAGAGAGAGAGAGAGAGAGAGAGAGAGAGAGAGAGAGAGAAAGAAAAAAAAAGAGAGAGATGGGGGCCCGAGTGTTCGCGTTAATTCTATAATTCTCTATCTGCAAAACTGACGTTGAACACTTTTTTCGCAAAAACGAGAAAACGGCGTAAGGCATTCTTTCGATATGCAGGGTATACCTTTATAATTGAATTCTAAATTAATATATACCTTGAACTTATCTATCTCTGGAGGTTTGTAATTGTATATAAGTGCCCAAAATACGCTGATGGTTGCTTTCACCTCGCCTCATTATTTTGCAAGTATTTTCACAGAAAAATATCTGTCTGCCCACGTCTGTCTGGTCTTAGAGTAGTCTGGTATAGGATCCTATGAAAGGTAAGAAGATTGTGTTCCAAGCAAAGAAGTCATGCCTGCTTTGAGAGTCAGCCATAAAAAAAATTGTGGATTGAAATCGTCTTAGATTTTCAAGATAATTCTTTGCTTTCATTTAGGTTTGATACAGTTATCTAAGTTAGTCTAAGCATATTTATTTATTAATTTCACATCCATGTCTATTCCCTAATGGCTTCATCTCTCTCGCTTTTTTCTCTCTTTTTTCCCCTATGTCGTTTCGTATCTATCTATCTATCTATCTATCTATCTATCTATCTATCTATCTATCTATCTATCTATCTATCTATCTATCTATCGTCTCAGTCTGTTCGTATCTCAGCCAACGTTTGTAAATTCCTCTGTCCACTTAGCATACGATGATGGCTAGCTGACAAATTCGATAGAGTAGTGAGTTTGATCAGATTTACATACTGTATTCTGGTTATTCGTGACGGATTAAGCATTCGGACCACCATAACCCCACGAATGACCCACCCAACCAACTAACTAAGTGGGACATAAATTCTTCTGTCGCTTGTCTGTGTGACTGTCTGTGAGTGTCTTCGGACGTTCCTGATCACATTTTTTAGGTTACAACCTTGAAGTTTTACATGAGTACACCAATAGGCACCATCTGATAACATTTTTTTATTTTTTTGTAAAGTGCCTTTGTCTCTATCTTCCTCGGACCAACGAACAATGCCCGAATCCTGCGCTGGTATTTATCAAAGATGATTTCAGATAAAAGATCTATTTTTCATCGGTAATTTTTTTTAGATGATTAGTCCTGGCGCGCATGCAGGCTACGGTGATTCATTTATGTGATGTGTGGATATTGTTAAAAGATATCTGATAAACAGTGAATGGCCTTTGGGCTCGGTGAACATTTGAACTGAATTCGCGACGAGCACGAGTGAAAATCGTGCTCAATATCACATGGAAGGATCACAAAACAGCACATTATATCGGAAAACATACAGGAGTCAGGGATATCATACAAACCGCTGAGAAACCCAAATAATAATTGGTTGGCCATATTGCAATGCCAGACAACCGTTGAACATCACATCTCTCAACATGGGCCCCCAGAAACCATATACGTAACTAAAAAACATCGGCTCCGCTTTAAAACTGCTGCTGCCGATAATGATGAAATATTTAAACTGGGTTAGATCGGGTATTACACGTATTACGTAAAATAGTGCTATCTGCTTCGTGATCAAATGGTCAGCCACTAAATAGGCTTCAACGTGAAGTTAGCAACCCAGTAGGAATAAAAAAATAACTATCAAAAGGCGAATAAACTCCAAGAGCTGCCGACTAGCTAACAATGAAAATGCAGGTTTCCCATATGAATGTGAGTATGATCCCATCCAGAGTTTCTCATCAATTTGATTTACAGCTGAAGTTGACATCGTACGAGAGTATACATTGAAAACCAAGTCCTAACTCTTTTATCCCCAGTCCAATCTACAAACTATATAAGACATGATGGCAACATCATTAAACTAAGCTAATTTCCAAGATCTGACTCTCTGTCCATTCCTCTTCTTCACAAATTTCTTTTTTTAAATCTAATTTTGGTATTCATGAATAATCTCTTGGTTTTCATTATCCAGGTGTTTATGCCGAACAGTTCGTTTACTTACAACAAACAAACAGATGGATATTATACAGTCTTCGCTTTTGTTTTCCTGGTCCTTCCGACCGAACCCAAAATCTGACATTACGATACTTTGCCAATGTAAACTTTTGTACGAGCGAATTTTTCATTGTTGTATTTATCCCTCCTAAGAGAAACGGGCCAAATTTGGCCAGCCAAAAAACTACGTTTGTTTTACCAGAAGCGCAAACTGAGAACATTGCAACGTGCACATGAAAGAATTATACATGGAGAGACTACAAGACAGTACATCCGGGAAAAGACAATAGTCAGGGATATCATAGAATCCGTAAAAAAACTCAAATGGCAGTGGGCTGGCCATGTTGCAAGAATGGTGGACAAACGATGGACATCGCGACTCACGACATGGATCCCCCATGATCACATGCACAACCGAGGCCAGCAGAATATTAGATGGAGAGACGAGCTAGACAAATTCAGAAAGTACTGGCTCCGCGACGCCCATGATAGAGAAGTGTGGGGAATCCTAGGTAAGGTCTGTGCTCAATGACGGACGTTAAAAGACTGATGATGATGATGATGTGGTTTAAAGCAGATAACTTATGTAGATAGCTAACAAATTGAACTTACATTTGAGTTACCTAAAAACTAGTAAAATCCACTTGTATAATGATATGTGATTTTTCTTTGGTTCGAATCTTTTTTTACTCAAGTGTATCACTTTGCTGATAAACATACCCCTTACCCACAACGAGTAGATTATGTGACAAAATATTGACCCGGACATATAAGCTAATCTTGTTTGCCGTTTTTAGTGGGATTCTCCATTATTGATGGCTTGATACCAAACCATGCAGTTAGTGAGTTACCTGAAAAGAATCAGGATGCATGTTATATAGTAATCGACAAACTAATCTTGTTGAACGTTATTAGTGGGTTCAATCCTCATTGGATCTTCTACAATTGATGGGCTGATACCAACTCATGCTAATTCAATCTACTTTTACAACTGACGATGTGATTTTTGGTTACTCTTTCCGAAACAATAGGATATTCCATTTAAAGGTAACAATTTTGCCGATAAAAATATCTCCTACCTATCATTTGAAACTACTTACTCTCCGACTGAAAGGAATTTGGGATTTTTTTTTCATCTCACAAGACCATCTCATAGAAATTCAAATATATCCATGAATTTTTGTCGGGGATTTACAGGTTAAAATAATCATTAAACCCAGGGAGGGTTAAAAGTGCAAGGAACAAATAAGATGTTTACTAAACATTGTTAGACTTTTCACTCAGCCTAGTATGTCTCAAGGCTTCAGAACTGATTTTCCTCAACACTGCAGCCTCTAAACTTCGAGATTAGTTGACTATTAGAGACACCAAGGAATCTACCAAACTTTGAAGTCACAAAACCAAAAATGAAATTTTTTTTATCGAAATTCCGCCAATATCTAATACAATGAACTCTAAAAAAGCTTGTTGCAAGAATGTGTGGCTAGAATTACATTTGAGAAGAAATCAATCAGCTGTTTGTATCACGTTTAATTTTAATAGGATTTGTATTTATTTATTTTAATTTTGTTATGTTTTTAAAACGAGGACCTTTGACAGATTGAATCCAGATGGTCTTCTTAGAAGTATTTGTTCAGTTGGATCCACCCTGAATTAATTAGATCCAGGTCTAGAAATCTAGGCAGATGACGAATAATTGCTTTTCTTTGTTTATGAAGATCAGTTCAATGGTGAACACATGATCCTTGTATTCAAGACAAGACGACCAGAACCGTCCTGAAACAGGTCACCAGTCGTTCAACTCATCGATCATAGAATTTTCTCGGTCTATTTGAACCTTGATGGGTTAAGTAGGATATCTAATGACAAGGTGTTAAACACGGCTCAAAGATTGATCCAGCATTTTGAGCAAGATGAGGTCCAAATGAGAATAAATTACAAATAAATTTCGAACATCAAACACAGGAAAGTAATGTGACCCAGCGTTTTTCGTTTTGAAGACCAACGAACACTCAGAGAGCATTTGCCTCGGTAAATATCATTGTCATGAAGAACGGGGAATCGGTTCATACATAGCTACAATGCAGGGGAGGCAACCGTGAAAAATCCTGGATCCGTCTCAAAATCAAATCATTCATTCCTCAACACATGGCCCTGCCTTCCACACAATGTCATCGAAATCTATCAAGAACTTTTGGAGATATTGTGTGGGCAAGCATGAATGGAAACATAAATGTACGAAAAAATATCTTTCAATCAAATAAAATTTCCTAGTTCTTCCCTGGAAATTAACAAAATCTCGGCCGATAGCCCAACGTTCCAGGAAATTTAATTGAAATTCATTGATAACTTCTGATCGATCAGCCAATGGCTTGTTTTACCACAAAATGTCCAAATTTATTGTGAACTATGGAAGGCACGAGTGAATACATATTCTTCTTCCAAGTTCGTTGCCAGAGGTAATGAATAAGTGAAGTAAGACAATATTTTCGATGGTAACAGAATTATGCCGGGAATTCAACTCTTAAGTCGCCATGAAATCACTCGATTCAGACGATTTTTTAATTGGGGATATTTCAGACATTTTTCCTCCCATCATCCAATAAAAATTTGTTGTTTTTTTTCCAAATCTTAAAGCCTTGCGTAAAGCTGGATAAACAGAATAGAGGAGTCACATGTTTCCAATCATGAAAAGACGTTCTTTTTATTATTGCATTTTTTTGTATTTCTCGTTTATCTATATAAAGTCTGTCCACAAATAACCAGCTATTTAATTCAAACGAAGAAATACGGCAATGCCTCCTGGGTTTTATGTGATATATATATATATATCTGAAATCAGGGAAAGTCTTCTTGTTTGGCATGTACTTCATCTCAAGACTCAAAACAATTTATGATTTTGTAGATATTACTTACTAATTCTATAATCATCATAACGTATCGAAACGTGGGAATTATTCAGTTGGTGCAAAAATAATTGCGATTTTTTGTAAGTTTGAACTTTGATGTTTAATTTTGGAACAAACTATTATTTAACTAAGTTCATGTAATATACTTTTTAGACGTGTGATGTTCACTCTATAAGCTATATAAGCTGAACTTTTTTCCCCTATTTATTCTGTTTTATTTGGGACGGAAAAAAAGCTAATTCAAGCAACGGTCTTTTGAGTCCAAAATGTAATGCAAAGCAGCTTGGAATATCACCAAAGTATCATGTCTGAGGATCGCTCAACTTACAGCTAAACATTGGTTTCAAAATTTTCGAAACGAAGACGAGAGCCTTGAAGATATCAACGTCTTTCTCTAATTGATGACATAAAAAAAGGCCATTATTGAGGTGGACCTGCGTAAAGCAACCCGAGAAATTTCAGAGGAATTCAGTGTTGACCATTCACAAGTTGTTTGACATTGGCGCAGAATACGAAAAGGAAATGACCCTGCAGAAATTTAACAAACTAGACTACGAAACTCTACTCCACCCAGCTTATTCACCAAATCTCTCTCTCCACCCAATGACCACTTTTTCCAAGCATTTCAATCACTACCTGAAAGGTCCTCAGCTCAGGGCGCCTTCGAAGAATTAATTGGTTCAGGGACTCGAGAATTCAATTTTTTTTTCAGAATAAATGGACTTAGATATACCTTGATTGCAATGATTTGTAAATCGTGAAGGTTCGTATTTAAATTATTAACTTTTAATCTATTTGCTGCTTCCAAGTTGACGGTGGAAAACCGCAGTTATATTTTGAAAACACACTGAACATAGAACATTGAATATATCAGAGATCGGGAGCAGGGAACATGAGTCTGATGCCGTTGATCTATGTACCCACAGGAGAATGAAAGAGTCAACGTTCTCATGATATCCCAGGTGGAGCCACCAAAACTGTAACTTTAAAATTACGGGGGTGGGGGTTGGATAGTTGTGTGCATGAACTATTTGGATCCTCCAAATTACGATCAAATATCACGTGGGCTTCAAATTTTTGGAAAGGGGGAATATTTGCCGTGTGAAAATACCCAACGTTCCCCATCGCTGGGGAAAGCAGAACAACGGAGTCCTTACTCCTACGACGGGGAGCCTCAGACGGAACGAGGATAAGATGAAACCGAACCTGATAATCAATCTGAGGGAATTATACGGGGGTTAGTGATTCAAGATGGAATGAGGTGTAAGAATAAGTGCACGAGCGTGCTCGTGTTTGCTTAGCTCTTTAGATGTGCCTTATCCCTTCGGATAATATCATGCTTCTTTTTAGCTTTATACGGAGCATTCCCATGGCTTTTCTAGGAAGAGATTACAAAGTGGATTCTGTTGCCTCATCCATTGTCTTGAATATAGTTTTCTTGGTTTCCTCACAAGGTCAGAGGGAAAAGTTTTCCTTGCTATATCATCCACAGCTTGGTGAGAAGAGAAGGATCCATACCTTTTTTTCCTAACGGCATTAGTACGAAGTAAAAGTTACAAGTCTCGGGCGTTACGCTGATTGCACCTAAACTCGCACAACTATATATTGTGTTGTTTAGAAATCAATATCACCTTTTATGAAATTGATAAAGTCAGGTGCGAATGTCAAATGTTATCAGACAAAGACACAATTATCGTCATCAGTAATAATCAGTGGTCCACCATAAAAGCTTTTAAAAATTTTTTTTTCGGTAAAATATTGTGGATATTTTATGAATAAAAACCTGATAAACCTTAATAGAAATCTTTCTTTCTTCTAAATGTCCAAGCTAAAACATGATAAAAACGATAATCAGCTACGTGTAAGATTGACCCTCAGAATGATAACCATGCAACCGTAAAAATCTTGCTCACCCTCAAAGATTACCCACATAAATCATAGATAGTATAGAATATTTGGGAAAAGACAGGAGTTCAATATATCATAGAAACCATTAGAAAACTCCAATGGCAATGGACTGGACATGTTGCAAGAATATCAGACAACGTTGAACATCATGACTCACAACATGAATTTCAAAAGATCACATGTAAAATAGTGGCAGACTAAAAGTAAGGTGGCATGACTAGCGAGACAAACTCAGGAAATACTGGCTCCGCATCGAACTTGGTAGAGTCGTCTTGCAGATCTTGTAGCAGATCTGTGTCCAACGACCGGCTCTAGACGGCAGTGGCTGCTGCTGCTGCTGCTGCTGCTGATGATGATGATGATGTAAACCTCTGGTCTAATTACTTCAATTTCCCCTGAGGTTATTTTGATATAATAAAAGTCTTCAAAAGATTATTATCCTAATTTGTTGGCTTTCCAGTACGAGGCTTTTAAGACAGATCATGGTCATCTTAAAACTTGCATAGTAATTGCACCTGGGTGAATAGCACATAATACTTTTCAATACTGTTATCCCATTATTCTCCTCATGAACTTCATACAGCAAACAATGATGAATATGACACTCGTTCGTTTCATTGTATATTTTGATGTTGAACTTATAATAATCTATAAACGACGCAGCGCTAGGCAAAAATATGTTCAAGTAACTCTACATCTCGTTATTTAATATTTAGCCATCATTACGCATTTAAATGCAATATAACATTCCGAACAACAACCTCTCCCCCATTCTCTCTCCCATTGATATATGTGTGTGTGTGTGCGAGAGAGAGAGAGAGAGAGAGAGAGAGAGAGAGAGAGAGAGAGAGAGAGAGAGAGAGGGGGGGCAGTCTGTATGTATATATCTCTCACTCCGTCTTCGTATCTATCTATCTATCTATCTATCTATCTATCTATCTATCTCACTATATATATATATATATATATATATATATATATATATATATATATATATATATATATATATATATAATTTGTATTAATATAATATACATTTTAAAAAGATTTTAGAGTTGGACATTTACAACGTGACTATAATGCCAGAGTGGAAAATGCCCATATGCATATATTTTGATTCTATATGTTTATATATAATTCTCTATGGAGTGTAAAGTGAAGGGAAACCCACCCTTTGAGGGATTAAAAGTGAAGAGAAATTTTTTTCTCTGTAAAATGTCAAATTTTTCTTCTTTTAAGGTGTAAAGTTGTAGGGATTTTTTCCCTATTCCGAGAAAGCAGTAATGAAAGGAGATTCTCTCTTTCAGCAGTCAAAGGTGATGGGAAACTGTTTCCAACCATTGAGCTGGGGGAAAACAGTAAAGAAACAAAAGTGGCGGCAAACCTTTCCATTTTCAATGACTTGTCTCCCCTTCAAGGTGTCAAAAGTGTACAAAGATTTTCCCACCTTAATTATGTCATTTGAAATCGACAGAGCCCAAACAAGCAACAAATGCCGCCCATATGGAGAAGGGGACAAGACTGTAAACCACTGAATGTAGTCAACTAGCCCTGGTATAGTACAAGAACATATGCAACCAGGTAGCAACCGCTATACGATGGGACCTACGCAGACGACTCTCTCGAAAAATTGAATGACGGGTAGTATAAAAAAACATCCATGTACAATGTATTATGATAATATCTTATTATATGAAATAACAAACTGGATGTATTATGACACTAGTCTCAGAATAATAGCTCTTTCGTTTCAATATCACGAAACAGTTACATGGTAAACAAGTGACGATTCCAACAAGACCAATTCCCTCATAGTACCATCTTATCTAATCATGTGTAAAACATAAGACATACCGAAAAGCTAACATGAATTGCATTAAATTATGGTGTAAAATGACATAAAATTCGCATTAAAATATACTTTTAATGCTGCGAAGCTTTCTTTCTCTCTCTCTCTCTCTCTCTCTCTCTCTCTCTCTCTATATATATATATATATATATATATATATATATATATATATATATATATATATAATAAACTATATTTTCCAATGCACTGTAGTTACTCAGTGGCAAATAGAGCGGCCTCAGATAATCATGTGTGTGTCCACCAGGAAAACTTACACATGACTCTGCTTTTACCAACTGAACTAACGACACTCTTGGGAGAAAAGTGATAGAATTGGAGATATGTGTGGTCTACCTTGCCAAGGATGTCGTTAGCTCAGTCGGTTAGATCAGAGCTGCGTAGAGGTTACTTCCTGATGAACGTGGGTTTGGGCTCCATACAACGCTCTCTTCTTTATTTACTCTCATGATCCGAGGCTGCTTGGTTTGCTACTAAATAATTTCAGTGCCTACCCAAATCTCTTTAAAATTATTACATCCTGTCGGACATGACTTGTCAATCTTTTGATCCCATTCATATGTTTTCAGGAAGTAAAGTTATCCTAATTCTCCCGTGTTTCCTTACGCAGCACACATGTTGATAACTTCGCACTCTAATTCCAATATTATCTATTGTAAATCCCGCACTATGCTCTTATGTTTCGGTACACGGCTTAAATTTCTGTATTTGTAGGAAGAACTGTAATCGTATATCAAGATATCATTTATTAAAATGCTTCCTGATCGAATACGCCATGGTGCTATCATCATCTTTTAGCATCTGTCATTAGACATGAGATCTTCCTCAAGGTTCGCCAGACCTCTCTATCGTAGGCGTCACGGAGCCAGTACTTCCTGAACTTATCTAGTTAATCACGAGATCTTATATTTTGTCGGCCCAGGTTTCTCTAAGGATCCACGATGTGGGTCGTGATGTCTAGCAGTTGTCTGGCTTTCATGCATCATGACCGGCCCATTGCCATTAAAATTCTGCTAGTGCTAAAAAGAAGGGTATACAACAAGTGCTTCCTCCCGATAGTCACCTATGGAGCTGAAAAATGGAACCTAACCAAGACTGATCTTTGAACTGAGAACCGTGCAACGTGCATGAGAGATAATCATGCTCAACCTAAAATTGAGAGATCATAGAACAGCACAGTATATTAGAAGAAAAAAGGAATCAGAGATAACATAGAACCGATGAGGAGAAATGCTATACCGAACTGAAAAATGTTGAAACATTTGGCTTATAGCTTAGTACTTTCCCTGAACAACTGCAGGGTGTCCCAGCCCCTGTATGAAATTCATCTCTATGTCACTTTTTTTTGTTCCTTTTACAAAAAAGGTTGAAAAAGAAAATACTGATCCAAAGTAAGCCATTATAGAAGCAATACTACCGGGATTCTTCTCTCTCCCATACCTAAGTCTCTTGTGCTTCTCAACACCCCAAATTTATGCAACCCAGTCTATTATACCACTGTCACCATTTTTGGGAGCTAAGGAACGGTGAAAAATTTTCCCTTATAAATGATGGTGATCGTGCCTTCGTTTTACAACATTTCAGTTTATGAAAGGGGTTTTTCTTTTAGAATGTTATACTTAATGTACTGTGCTTATGATACTCGTTACCGCACATTACAGGAATGGAAACATCATTTTGATGAGGTGTGTTTTTTTTTTTGTTCAGTTATAAATCTACCATCAATTATTTACTAGAATAAAAGAGGGCTGCAGGTGGCCTGACAGTTAGTAGCACAGAAAATAGAAACGGTGAACCAGCCCAGCGTTATAAGGGACGACTAACAGATAGGGTATAGTAGTATTTCCAACAAGGTACGGTTGATGGAGCTCCAGGAAGGCTTCAACGGGCCTAGCAAGCTGGAAGTGGATGAATTCTTTACAGATGACAGAAGAGGAAAGTATAAAAAGAGAAAAGATCATTTAACATCCAGTTTGTTAGAGATGGGCTTTATGGCCAAGAGTTATCCGAATATTTCACTCATGATTAAAAAAGTAAACTTTTATCTTAGTCATTTTCCTTAGAGGACAAAAAAAAAAAACAAAATGAAAAAAAAAAAAACAAAAACAGGCGAGCTGAAAGGACAATGGTGGAAATCAAGATATTGTTTTTTTTTTTTATTCATTTTCAATGAAAAAAATTGGAGAAAATGTCGAGTTTTTTGAGTTTTTTCAACAATCGCCACAGAGTTTTTCTTCACTCTTTTCCTTCCAAGGGTCTCATCTATGCTTTGAGAATGGTCAGCAGTTGGAAGATAACGACAGAGAAAGGGAGAGAGAAAGAGAGAGAGAGAAAGAGAGGGAGAGAAAGAGGGGGGGGAGAAGAGTGAGAAGACGGCGACAGGAAAAGATATAGAAACAAGGAGCGAATAAAGGATTGAAATAAGGAAGGGAAAATAGCAAACAGGAGAACGAAAGAGGGAACTTCGAAAGGAGAAATAAAGAAGAAATACCAAGAAAGACCCATAGAAAGAGAAGAAAAGACAGAATGAGAGAGAGGAAAGATAAGATATGAAAAATATCGAAAAATAAAAAAAAAGAAGAATAGCTGGAAATGAAAGGAAGAAAATGAAAGTGAAAAAGGTGAAGAAAGGGAAGAAAGAAAAATAGGAAAAATAAGGAAAAGTCAGGAAAATGAAAGAGTGGAGCTGTAGAGAAAAAAAGAGAAAGGGGAGAAGAGAAAAAGAAAGAGAGAATAAAGAGAGAAAGGGGAATAGGAGAGGAAGAGGTGAAGAGATGTTTAAAAAGAGAAGTAGAGACAAAAAGAAAAGGAAAAAGAATCATAGAAGGAATAGACGGAAAAAATGAAAAAAAAAAGAAGAAAAATAAAGAAAGACAGGGGAGAAAACTGACTATCATCTCTTCAATTTTCTGAAACGATCACAGAGAAATTGACTTTGTGCCCAATTTCATTTGCATGTTTCTTTGTTTTTTGTATTTTTTTCTAAAAGTTCACTTTTTGAGAGCAGCTCTACTTTCAACCCATACAATTAGTCCCCACCCTGCAATTTCAATCTTGGAACCATTTGGTCTCGTCTCAACACTAAAGTTTCACTTGATCGAAATTTTTACACTGATAATAAGTTGTTTTTCTTAGTTATCAGTAACCGATGTTGATTAATTTTTCGACTGGCAACTTTTATCTACACGTCTTTGTCGTCGGAAGAACTAAAGAACAAAAAAGAAAAATGCTTCATTAGAGTGTCACCAGCATTTCAACTTCAATTGGTCGCTTAACGACCACCAGCATTGAAAATGAAATTGGCAAACCGAACATAGAATAGAATAGAATTAGAAACACACAGCAGGGCAATCTTTCTGATGGCAGGTTGCTTCCTATACAATACTTGACTTTGGAAAATGACATTGTGTGGTAGTTCTATAGAATGGGCTATACTAAACGTAAAAGAATTTAAGAGCGATAAAATCAGATCCCAAATCAAGCATTCAATATTAGAAACCTTCAATCAAAACTGTCACCCAACTTACCAACGTAGGTTTTATTTCTGTTTTCGAGCTGGTGCGTCTGTCTATGTATGAAGGTATGTATTTATTTTTATTCCTTAATATGCATTTTTTCTTCAAAATTCTACCTAAAAATGACGTTTTCGGCTGCGCTCTCAATTTACAATGTACATATATGCTAAATTGGCTGTGAGTTTGTGTTCGGCTGCGTTCATGCTTATTTTTTGAAAATTTCAATTTTTTTGAATGTATAATTCATATCTTTTTGATCGTCGAACATCAACCTATTTATTGATTACTTCTTTTTCTTAAAATTTTAATTGATCACCCCAAAACGGTATTTTGCCAAAAGATGTTGTTCATGTGACAGTTTCTATTGAGTGACTAACCAGATCTTTTTTCCTTTTCCTTTTCATGGTCGTTTAGTGAAACCCTTCAAGTCTCTTTTTAAAAAAATATTTATTTATTTATTTATTTTTTAAAAGATCACAGGACTTTCAACTGATTGTCTACTCTCTATCCGTAGAGCTAAAGCAGTATAATCAACAAATACAACCTATGTTGGATATATTTAGATCAAAAGTTCCATTTTCACATTGTGTAATGAACAATAGATTGATTTTTCGCGTTGATTCGATGTCGCTAACAAATCGCCAAATTTTCAAAGAATTTCCTCTCCGTGTTCTTGGTATGTGTACTTGACTCATTGCATACTTGTGACTTTGAAATACACAACTGCCTTATTTACCAAGCAGGTAGTGTAAACTAAGTATATCCATGAATGCTTATTTTGCGTGGCTTATCTTGACACGAGGTCAATGAGGTGGGGGCGGAGATTATGTAACACTGAGCGGTGTAGGCCTACCTGTCTTGGAAATAGACGTTCAAAATCCAGAGTTTTATCTGAACTCGGACGCTGACCTTTAGTGCCTGTCGGGAAAACGTAACTTTCTGAAATACTAGGATGGTCCCGTTTTTTTATTTATTCATTTTTTTTTCACCCAGATTTGCTAGATACGAAACACGAACAAATATTCTTATTCGATGAAGTATTATAAATAATTGTGATTGGGGAGAAAAATGAATCTTTTATGGCGATTTAGTTTATTCGTTGCTATTTATTGCAACTTTTGATCAGGCCGATCAAAGGCGTGAGTGAGTAAATAGCGTTGATCAAAAGACTGTGTCGTGGCATTCTTACAAGTTGGTTGGGCCTGATTACCTCATATGCCAGCCGTAAAGTGATGTTTAGTATACTAGCCTCGTATACTATAGTCAGTTTGCTACTCATCTTGTTCTCTGCTATTGCTAGACTAAGAAAAGCTCAGAAAATCTCAGTACCAGATCAAGCAAACCTCAGTAAAGCTCAATACCTGCCGTAGAGCAACATTTACCAAATTAGTTTTGCATATCGTTGCTGTTGCAACGAGTTCGATCTACAAATAGTGACGAACTATTTTGGCTTTGTGCAAGGTTAAGCAAAACATTGTCGGTGTCACCAGTTTGATCCGCCCTGGAGGCCCACTATTGTTACCATGTTCTGGAATATATTGTGGTTAGTAAATATCTAGCCTAAATATTATTTTTGCCTTGTACCAGACAAGGGTCACCTAACGATCAACAAACTTTCGTAACTAGTTGGACACTGACAGCGTGCCCGGTAATCATGACATCGTGACTGACAAAATGAAGCTAGGAAAAATAAAATAGGTTCGGCTAGTCACTCAATGCAACTAATGTCTTTTGGCAACATGCAATGTTGGGGCGATCAATAAAAAATTCGAAAAAGGGGTGATCAATTAAAAAAATAAAAAAGGGGTATTCAATAATGAAATTACTTCTTCTACTCAGGGATCTATTTAGCCTTAACTTATATTGAAAATTGAATTTCCACAAAAAAGACCTATTTAGTTGGGGAATTATAGAAAACAAAAACAGAGGAAAGGTTCTTTTTAGATATAATGAAGAGTAAATGTTAAAATTTCCATCTCATTGGCTCTATTAGAAGGGACTATACACGTGATACATACATACATAGCCAGACCTGCTTAAAAACTGGAGAAACCTATGTTGACAGTTTTTGTGACAGTTCAGATCGACAGCTATCTATAGAAGCTAATTGAAGCGTGTTAGAGCGCTCGTTTTGCTGATTTGCCCATTCAACGTGATGCAAGTTCGAATATCATTGAGAGTTCATATCATTGTGGCCACGTAGCAGACTAATCTGATCTTGGTAGATATTTAAGAAATGCCTCTTATAAACCGATGGTCATTGCTTGTAATGAGTGTAATCCTCACTGGATGTATTACTGTTGTCAAACAGAACACAATCTCGTAATAACGATATAATAATCATAGATTGATGATGCCGTCAAACATATAAGAAGAAATCAGAGAAATTAATTACTTTGATTAAGAAAAGGGTTAAGAGATAATCCAAGAGCAAGCAGCAATTAATATAATTGAGGCGATGATTGTCGCATTTAATGTTGATATACAATGAGAAGGCATAAAACAGGAAACGATTACAAAGAAAAAAATCGCAAAAAAGATTAAATGCATTCCTATGTGGTCTTCTCGTTTGCTCAGCAATGAAAGGGGGAAAAAAGATATTGAGTAGAAATGACATTAACGTAACTATAACATACAAAATAAAGCATGCAATTCTGATCATGTAAATGGGAAAATTGGTTTGGGATCGAAAAACATATCCAGAATTAACTTGGTTTGTATCATATAACCAGTGACATATATATTGTATATTGAAAGATTTGACCTAGTCAAGGTTGACAATGATAGTGACAGCTTCTTGCTGCTATTGAGCGGGTGGGTAAAGTAGTTATGGAGGGATGATTGGACAAAAATTATTTCCTCTTCAACCATCGAAGTATGTCAATGAGGGACCATTTTTTCATGATGTTAGATGATGGGGCAGGTAGCATGGATAAGTCAATTCATGCTTCTCCAGGTGCCATCGTTGCAAAGTAAACATAATCGTGTCACATACAACCTACCTGTACATCATTGAAAATCAGGTACATGCTTTCAGGATAAAGTTCCTCTACAATGGCAGTGGCATCTTTCAGCAGGGCCAAGTACCCAGCCACACTTCATGGGTTGTACCAGAATGCTATCATTATCCCTGAAGAAACCTTCAGATATCATGTCAACATCATGCCTGATCGAGAAGAGCGGTTTAGTGGGCCCGTGAAGGACCAATACCTCATTGGTTAGGTAGCGATAACGTTTTGGCTTATCAGTGTTTGTAAAGAGAGGCATGCAACCTTTAATTCTATGTTGAAAACAAACTGTTTAAAAGCATCAGGAGAGACAGAAAACTATCTAATTAGCCTAAAAATCGCAGGAAGTTAGTTTCATCAACTTGGTTATTATCGGCGAGCAACCGGGAGGAAACCCCTTTCAGCCACGACTAATATCAGGGAAAGGAATGTGTAGACAATTAAGATGAGCGATAAGTCTTTAGATTCATGGCGCAGCATATTTTTTCATGCGACTCAAGATTTGCTCAATTTTCAGATACTGTATCAAACGATTTCCTGGGCCAACTAGGTCTCCAAATATGAATCTCATTAAACGTGTGCAGTCAATATTTTTTCAAGTACTTGCGTAAGAAATCTAAAAAGCCTGCAACACGATAAGATTCGCCGAATCTCTTAAAGCGAGCATAGACTAAAATATCTAAACTGCAATTTCAAAATTCAATAATTCTACGCGAAGACAAGTAATCTCTTTTAAAATAGCTGAAGGAAAGTCAATAAAATATTGAATAAGATTATTTCTTAATAGTCAAACCTAATATATTTGCATGATACTTACTACCAATGCTTGAATGCAGTTTTGAAGCAAAACGCTTGGTATCTATTTCTCGCATGTCTCCGTATATAAGTAGTAATATCAACGGCAAAACAAAAGTTCATAAGAAATAACGATGTAACGGTTTATAAGAAATAAAATCAATCAATTTGATTGATTGTGTCATATTTGGTTTTTGGGAGAAGATGGGAAGCAAACACAATTTATCAAGTGAAATCATATTTGTTTTTGTGGCTTTTCGCAATTTACATTTTTTCCTTCTTTTTGCTTCCTTTCCCTCAGAGTGCCAATAATTGCATGGGAGTACTGACGGTAATCGAATTTTGTCCATTGATTAGATTTTGTCGCACCTGAGCGTGTTTTATGTATAACTTTTAATCAATATTTTTTCCCTATCGTCCTCCCTCTGTGACTTCTCGATCTCTTTTAGGTTCACTTGGTCTTTTGGCTGAAATTTCATCCCTCTAACTTCTCAACTTTTTTTTTTGATAATAAAAAAAAAAGTGCCCGTCCGTTCATTTCTCACGATTTTGAATAAGAAAAAGATTATGTTGAAAGGAGTGGGAAGGGTGGTAGGAGAGGTGGTGAGGATAGAATACAACAACAACAACAACAACAACAACAACAACAACAACAACAACAGGAAAAACACGAACAATTTGGAGAGAAGGACATAGATGCTGGGTAGGGACACGCAAAAGGGTAGTAGGTAAATATAAAGATATTTATTATATGAGATCGGCAGGAAATAAGGAAGACGAAATAGAAATGAAGTGGCATTGGACTAGTTTTAAAATGTCTGCGAGTAGTGAAATTCTGGGAATTGTCACTCCAGGCAACTCCCATAAGTTTTTTTTTTTTCAGATACTATAGTGCTTTAGATCGTCATCTCTTGGTATATTATTAGCAAAACATTTGGTATTTTACTAGTGAACAGATGAAAATAAATAGTCTTTGCTTTTTGTGGAATTCAATTAATTGAGAGGAAATATGCTTTGTTAACATTCGTGGTTGGACAAGAAAAAAAAAGATTTGTGAGATTATTGTCAACATGAATTTATTTCACTGGCTTGCTGAACATTGTTGTGTAAAATATTGAGTATTTGAACAGAATAATTTTAGCGGGATCGTGTGGAGGGATTTCATCATGAAAGAAATAAAAAGAACGAACAAAGAAACAACTCTTCGTCAATGTTATTTTCGGCTTGTTGCTGAGGCTGCTTCTTATTCTATTATTTATTATTTAAAGAAATCTAAACAGGCAACAAAGAAAGAAAGAATCTCATGTGTTTCACGAAGCATTATTAAACATACAAGGGAGTTATTTCAAGATTTTGTTTTTTTTTTATCCCGTTTTTCATCTGTGTCAATAAATACATCGATTAACAATTATCAATTGTTCTTTCATTATTAACCCACACATCACGCTATTTAATGCAAAGAATTGTCATCTGAATTGAAGAAAACGAAACAAAAAACAAAACGCAATGTTACATCATCCATTTATAACAGCCGAAGGTTGCTTTAATTCCTGAACACTGACAATGCCTTTTATCTTCGTTTTCAATGCATTTTCATAGTACTATCAATTGATCTGCATTTACATTCTACATATTATTGCTTTATACGGTTCAATGCTTACGTTTATACCTGACCACTGAAAACTCATTTCTTCCCAATTTTCAATGCATGTCTATATTAAAATCATTAAGAATGCATTTAAATTACACATATAAACGCCCTGTTCTGTTAATAATGACTACATTAAATTCTAACTATTGAGCTGGTCATGGAAGGTGTTGAGAAAGACTTTTGTCGAGCAGTGGACTTATAGCTGCGGATGAAGATGATATATATATACATATATATATATATATATATATATATATATATATATATATGTATATATATGTATATATATATATGTATATATATATATATATATATATAGAGAGAGAGAGAGAGAGAGATAGATAGATAGATAGATAGATAGATAGATAGATAGATAGATAGATAGATGGATGTAGATATGAATGTATGTACGAATGTATTTGTAAACATACATTTAAGAAAACTCTTGTCATGACCTCTTCACGCCCCTTCGGTGAAGCATAGCCTGTAAACCCTCAGTTCAAAGGGTAAAATCGGCCGTGCACATGCTGTACTTTACCTCAAAACACCATTGTGCAGGTCACTTGACTATTGAAGTAAGTACAGGCACCTCCGAATTTTGATCTGAAAAGAGTGGAACCCCCTCAACTCCCTCTGCATAGTCAAGCTATCATATATATATATATATATATATATATATATATATATATATATTGTGTGTGTGTGTGTGTGTGTGTGTATATACACATGTGCGTGTGTATATATATATATATATGTGTGTGTGTGAGTGTGTGTGTGTGTGTGTAAATATGAGAATAAAATAACAATATCGAAAGACTGTTTAAGACGAATGACTGTTTATTCAAGTTTTTCTCTCATTCAGATGCCCCAATTTATATGGTTGGTTTGTGTATTTGTGGACGGTGGAGAGGTGATGTGTTGATAGATGTGTTGAGTATAGTACGCTTAATGTCGACATACATGTCGCGAACCCGGGGAGATCACCTGTTTGGATTTTGATCACCTGTGCTACAGAAATTATCAGATATTAGATTAGATTTATGTAGATTAGTGTGAGGTTGTTTTGTAATTTGAATAATAGCAGAATTAATGTCAAAAAGGAAAAGAAATTTGTTCCTGCTAGCTATGTGTGTTTGTTGGTACAAGGGAGTCATGAGAATCGGTGAATGGAATTAGGCTAAAAAGGGATTCGTATGGTAGGTCTGTGGGTTTGATGGGTTATGAGATATTACTATTCAGTGATGTTGTTTTAGTTGTTTTTTTTATAGTAAGAGGTACTTTGTTTGCTTTTCCGTTGAGTTTTTTGTATGGGATGTTGGGTGTAGTGGAGATTCTTGAAAGTGTGTTCAATTTTAGTAGAATACATATCAAGTGCATTTTGGTGGATTCATCTAATGATTCCTGATTTGTTGTATAACAAGTTAATATTGATTAGGTCATTCTTATTTGTGGATTTTCGGTACTCAGTAAATAAGACGTTTATATCGGCTCTGAGCTGTAATATGTCGAGTGCTGTTTTTTTAGAAAAATTCATATATGAAGTGCATAGTGAGTTCAGCTGAGTTGAGTTTTTGTGTAAGGTTAGTTAGATTTGTATCTTGGGGGTACACATAGGTAGCCCAAAAATTTGGTTGTAAAATATGTTAAAACAAAAGGAACATTGATTCGTGTAGACTGTGCAAATGATATGCGAAATATTGGCCGACAGAAAGAAAGATGGCGCCACAAGCTAGACAAATTCAGAAAATAATTGCTCCGTAACGCCCATGGCTTTAGAAGAAACCACTCGACCATGGACCACCTATACTCGATAAATCAGCTGAAAAAAGCAGAAGAACACAAGCTGCCACTTGCTGTAGCATTTATCGACTTCAAAAAGGCCTCTGACTCAGTGGAAATTCCTGAGGTCATGGAGACCATCGCACTACGAGGTGCTGCAATATATATACAATAACAGCAGCTCTTTCATAAGGCTACATGTAGACTGGTAGTCCTTTCAAGTCTAAAAAGGGGTAAGACAAGGTGATACCAGCTCACACAAACTCTTCACTGTCTGCTTCAAGATGATCTTCAGAAACCTAGACCTGGAGAATAAAGGAATCAAGATAGACAGCAAATATCTGAACAACCTCAGATTAGCAGACGACATTGCCGTTTTTTCAGAGAACCTACATGACCTCCAACTGATCCTAGATGAACCAAATGAAGAAGGCAAAAAATATGGCCAAAACATGAACTTCAGTAAGACAAAGATCATGTGCAACAATCCTGTCAGAAATGAGAACACAAAAATTAGACTCGAAGACAGAACTGGACAAAGTAGATCACAACATCTACCTTGGACAACTAATCTCCATGAGACCCTCAAAAGAAGAGGAAATCAAACGAAGAATCACACTAGGATGGCAAGCCATTGGCAGAGCAATCTCAACCTTTGAAAAACAAGAAGATTCATTGATCCTAAAAAGAAGGTGTACAACCAATGCATCCTCCCGATAGTCACTTATGGAGCTGAAACCTAACCAAGAGACAAACTGAGAATCATGCAACGTTCACATGAAAGGATCATGCTCAACCTCACATAGAGAGACCACAAGTCAGCACAATACATCAGACAGGAGTCCAAATCATCATAGAATCCATTAAAACTCAAATGGAAATGGGCAGGCCATGTTGCAAGAATGGCAGACAACTAATAGACATCAGGACTCACGACATGGATCCCAAGAGATAACATGTACAACTGAGTACTAAAATGGAGAGACGAGATAGACAGATTCAGAAAGCTCTGACCTCGCAACGTCTATGACATAGAAGTGTGGCGAATCCTAGCGAAGTTCTACGTCAAACGACAGACGTTAAGAAACTGATGATGATGTTGATGATGTTGGTGTAGAGAGATCTGACGTCTAGGCTAGCCATTAGTTTTTTTATTGACTTGGATATTATGTAGTCGGTTTATATGTCTATCACAGAGCAAGAAGCTCCAACCCCAGTATTCATTCAGCAAGACTCACTATCAAGTAAAACAAATTACCCGTATATAATATCAGCCCCTCCAACGGTAATTTCATCAGCACCGATGACCAAAAGCCTTGCAGGTGACCTCTTCACGTACATCATCACTAAACTCAACAAACTCATGATCTATCAACGCACCACCTTAGCGACCAACCACGAGTTCACAGACCAAATATATAAACATCCAGTTTCTTATAGCACAAAAATTCATACAAGCCTCGAAAAGAGCAAACGTTGAAATAAATAATCATTTGTCTTCAACAGAGTTCCAATTTTTTCATTTCACTCTGATGTTGTCAGATCAACCATTACTCCATACCCATGTATTCATCGTGAGTGAAAATATATATATATGAATATATGTGTGAATGTTTTATAGATTGGTTACAAATTTTGTTTAATATATCTTTCATTAAAAATGACTGACACGAAGCATCTTTTAGTAATCTCTTCTTGTTTTTGTTTAAGTAAGCCACTGAAACCAAATATCCGCTCACTTGTACGAAACATTGCACAGAAGCCGTGTAACGTGAAAAAAATCTTATTATCGTAAAAAACGGGAAGGAGTAATTTTCCAATTGATTTTTGAAAAAAAAAAACATAGCGCAGTTAAGAGATTAAAAAAGATTTCACTAGCTTTATACAAATATACATACACCTGGTTGCAACCGAAATGTATCTAAGTGTTTACCTATCTATTTGTTTTTTTCTTACCTTTTTCCTTTTCTCTCTCTTTCTATTTCTATTTCTATCTCTATCTCTTTCTTTATTTCTTTCTTATTACCTCTCTCTTTTTCTGTCACTCACACACAATTCGATACCAAACCACGGTTACAGACGTTGGCAGTGTCATAGAATTACGTCACAACGCGGGCAGAAAAATGTGTCCATTTCAAAATTAATTTCTTTTGTGAATCGAGCACCCAACAAAAAACAAGAGACAAAAAAAAAACAAACAAAAAACAAAAACAAAATAAAACAAACAAAACAAATTAAGGGCCTGATTTTCTAAAACTAACTTGCTAAACACCTGGCTAGGGGGTCACATTGGTACGTGCAGAAAATGTCATAACGTGTGATTTTTGCCGTAAGCTGTCACATACAGACAGAGAGACAGACGGACTTATGGCGAAATATATTTTGAAATAGAAAGTTTAAAAGTAAAAGTATGAAGGAAATAAGAAAGTATGAAAACCAGGTAAGAAAGCAAAGAAAAAAAAAGACAGAGAAAGAAAGAAAGAAAGATAGAAAGATAGAAAGAAAGAAAGAAAGAAAAAGGGGGTAGAAAGTAAAAACATGAAAGAAAAGAAGAGGGGAAGTTTGAGAAAGATGGAAATAAAAAATGAAAAAATAAAAGACAACAACCGAAAAAGACAGAATGAAAACCAAGCAAGAAAGAGAAAAAAAACAAAAACAAACCGAATGTCCCAAAGAATCGATTCCTCAGTGAAGACAATATTAGCTTTGTGTAGAGATTAAGGTGAACTGAATTTTACAGCGAAAACAACTGACGCCTATAGGAATAACAGATTTCAGTTTAAAATTGTTTTTGCTTGTTCTTGTTTGCGGAAATTCTGGATGCCTTTGGAACATTTGGGATCATTAATGTCAGAGTTGCAGTTCTCAGGTCGTTTATTTCTAGAGCAAAACCAGCCTCCTTTTGGAAAAGCTTGCACTCACCAATAAATTGTACTTTCTGTTTCCATTCCTGTCAGTGTTTGAGAAAAAAGTATTCGATTCTCAAGAAATATTACAGTTCAGCATTGAGCCATGGATAAAATCCCCTCTTATTGAGGATCGAAGTCACTACTCAGGATTTATGATCTGCGAGATCAGGTATCTAATCACTGCACCACAACGAGGCACTTACTACATATCGCTATACATAGATATCATAATTCTCTTGATATACATATTTTGTCTGTACATAAAGCTACTGGAGATTAATTTCCAAGACAGTACCTCCCCATTGAACTCGAAGCAGTAAGATCAAGGATATTCTCTGATGTTCGCTGTAATATCAAGGGGGAACTTATCAATGATTTGGAATAGACACTTTATGCTTCGATAATTGATTTCGGTTTCGTTGTATGATTCATAAGTATTTCAGAAGCTGTAAAATTGATTCAAGGGGGCTTTACATTGTCTCTTCGTTACAGTGATATTCGTGTAACTCCTGTGAAATTTAACACAGATCAATCTTTCTATAATGCCCTTCTTCCGTTATGCCACTTCTATATCATGTTACTCCTTCATCTTGTCAATGTTTCTTTGCTAGCCCAATATGTCAACCTCAGTTTGTTCGTATCTATCGCAATCTGTTTGTATCTATGAATCACAGTCCGTTCGTATCTATAAATCACAGTCTGTTTGTATCTAGCTATCCTAATCTGTTCTTATTTTAGTGTGTTCGTATTTCAGTCTGTCTACACCGATCTCCCCAATGTTCATATAATGTCCACTAAATTCATGGCATTCAATTATATACAGTAAATATGTCGCAACAAGAGTGGATAATGAAATATGCATCAAACTCACCACTTTGATAACTGTCTGCGAAAACTGGTCGCTAATCATTTTCCCATGGCGAGGATCCCTAGGTATTGTCTAGTATCAGCTTAGTTAGTAATTAGAGTACAGTTATCGGGCACCCACAGAGGGTCAAATTTGCCATACGGCAGTAGTGACCGGCTGAACTATATATATATGCAGTAACAGTCTCCATCAATAAAACGAAGACATGGACAGTGAGTGAACAAGATTAGAATAATGGGTTTTAAGCAGTTATTTGGGCCTTTGCCGTCGCATTGGGCCGTTTATCTCAATGGTCATAAAAGGCACTACGTTGAAGCAGTTACCTTATTGGTCACAGGTTTGATTCTTGCTGCATCCCCTTCAATTGTTTATTCTATTCAAACTATAGGCCGAGTGACTCATTCTTCGCATTCTGGTGATTAAAGATAGTGTTTGAAATAATATAACACGTCATATATATATATATATATATATATATATATATGCATGTATATATATATATATATATATATATATATATATATATATATATATATAAATTCTTTCATATATCCCAGTTGATAACTCCCGGATTTCCCTTGTTAATTTGAAATTATTCATACTTGTACTATTCATTGCATAAACGCCGCCGATTGTTGGACTGAGTCCATTTTTATCGTCACACATTTCAATGTAAACAAGAAATGGATCGTTTTACTGCAGAGAAGTGCGGAGCAGACTTCGCTCCAGCGAATCTCTTGAATTTTTCGTTCAACCCCTGCTGCTCCCTTTTGTCGAGCTTTGTCAAATTACTATAAAAAAAAAAACACTGCTGAATGATCAACGTTTCGTTCCTCTGCAAGTACTGGAGATGTTTAGCGTGGGTTCACCAAAATGATTGCCTCAATTTGATGCCGTCAATCGCAAAAGGACGTCCATGACTCTCATCTTCAAGACTTTCATCTCTGCTTCGAAATTTAGGGAATCAATTGAACCCTTGGCCAAACAATAGCGAATAGTTTCTGCTGCTTTACTTCCCGATTAGAAAGGATACTATCTTTAACTCGAATAAACGAAAATAATTAATGAAAAGAAAACATTCAGTTTAAATGAACAGAGAAAAACTGAACCTTTAAAATGGTATATTCCACGAATGTAGTTCAATGATAGTAGATTTCAAAATAAGTACCAGGGTTCAAAAAAGCAAACACTTTTGCACCAATTGAATAATGTGAGCCCTAGTCAGGTTTTTAGAGAGTTAGTTTCATTTGTTATTTTTTTTGCTTTTGTTTTTTATACGTACGTGTGTGTTATATTGATATTGTATTTGCTTATAAACCTAGGATATATTAATATAAAATAGTCATTTACTTTATATATACGTACATCAGTAAGCAGGATATTTGGTTCTTATGTAAACTTCCGTTTTTAACTCTCAAAACCAAGCCATACAAGTAATTTTTCTGTTTTTTCAAATACTTATGAGTACTATCTATCTGTCTATCTATCCCCCTTTCTCTCTCAACACACTTACGTACGTACACACACACATACACACACAAACATATATATATATATATATATATATATATATATATATATATATATATATATATATATATATATATATATATATCTTTACGCTTAAATTCACTCTCTATTCCCATTGAAATGGTGATGACACTAACATTAGAACAGAGGTGCAAAATTGAAGTCCGACAGGAGGTTCCCAGCTTAGTGCGGCATAAATTTAAAGTAACAAATTGAGTATCCGGAAGACAAGCTACTAAATTTACACTAAGAACTTCGAGAATAGTTCAGTACTTGATAGACAATGAACAGGCCGTCCCGAAACTGCAATACCTGAAATGAATTTGGAAGCACTTCATATTGTTCACCTCATTCGACCTTTATGGAAGGCAAGAATTGAAGATTGAACTTTTCAAAATCGAATAAGGTTTAAAACATTTTACTTCAAGCGTTCCTATTTTCAAAGTTTTGGGCTGTTTATTGAAAAACAAAAACAATAACCCTACGTTTGATGATACTTCCACCATTCTTTTATTTGATTAATTCTCATACTTGTAAAATATAGCAAAATATGTGATATATTCAGCAAGTATTATTTTCAATAAAATCGTTTATAGCTCTTTTTAAATACAAAAATGCAGACCATGGACACCCTTTTACTGCATTATTAGCAGCTGCTAAAAAAAACAAAACAAAAACTGGTCATACCTTTTAATGATATCACACTCCTTCCTTCCTTCCTTCCTATTTCTCTGGTTTAAAACTGGGACTGACTGAAAGACTGACCGACCGCTGAATGAAAAGAGTCTTTTAAGGATGTGCGTGTATATCTAAAGAAAGGTTTAAAGCAATTTTTGAGGCAACCTGTATATCAATAAAAGAACAAAAACAAAAAAAAAATTGTTATTCAGGATTTTATCTCATTTCTTGTGTAGCGCTACCTTCATGGGTCAGGGAGAATATTTGTTTAATTTATTTCCTTTAAGCGATTCCTCACCCATCAAGTCAGCTGTGGCTGTTACTGTGGGAAAAGAACAGACTGATTTGGATTAGTATTTTGAAACATGGGACGGGTATTCAGCTAGTGTATATATATATATATATATATATATATATATATATATATATATATATATATATATATTGTGACATCATTTGCAGATGGTACAACATTAACTGGAATACAATTTCTTTTTAATGCAACGAAGCTTTTATGACGTTACACTTTTTGATGACATCATACCTTTTAATGACATCATACCTTTTTCATTCTTTCTTATTTATTCTTGTTGTTTAACGTGATAGGGACCAACAGACCATCTAACAAGACTAGTGATGGAAAGCCTGTTCAATCAAAGTAGGCTCCATGTGATTGAATTCCTTTTTGCCAGCATATAACAATGTTATCTATGACCGCGCTGCAAAAACCATTCTTCCCCGGGTCAATGAACTCTCGATCAGCTCTATGTGACATCGTTAAAGGGTTGCTTCCCCCCAGAACGTTCATGTTTTCTATGACTATCTGGAACAAACGCTGAACCGAGCAAATAAAAATCGACCCATGGCCTAATGTTTGGTTAATGCTCACTACAATTCCAATAGCTTTTCGTCCAAGATTGCACATAATAAGGAAGGAAAAATCTAAATCTGTTTTGTTCTTTTAGATATAGCCTCCAATATAAAAAGAGTAGAAAATAAAAATATGACAGCAACCTGAAAATATAAAAAATACTTTTCAAAAATAAAAGGCATTATATTCAGAAAAAACTTGGTATATTTGCTCGTAAAACATATTTGCAAGACTTATTTCTGTTTTCATCATTCGGCCGATGATTTATCAACGTATCACACACACACACACACACACACATATATATATATATATATATATATGTGTGTGTGTGTGTGATAATTGATAATTGTTTCTTCAACAGACAGCTGTTTCGTTGTATTACCACTTTTTAGTGTGACTATAGACCATATAATATCCCATCCACTACCACGAAGTAGAATTGATACCGTCACTTCAGACCTAGAGGCTGGCATTTTACCCCAACCCTTCGCAGAACTGGATGGTCAGTAAGAACGAATTTCAGCGATATATTCGCCTATGCACAATTCCTCATCCACCGGAGTGCTTCATTCCAGACTTGGAAGATATATATATATATATATATATATATATATATATATATATATATATATAAATTGCATTATATTATAGAGATAATGATATAGAAAAAATATATATATGTATATTTTCTTCAATTGTTTATTCTCTTAACGTGTTCTAGGTCAAATGGTATATCCATCGTGTAATAACGGGAGGTAATTTCAAATAAGAGTTTCAATATGACATAACGTATAATCATTCTGTCGGATCATATATCCGTCCTTAAAAAACGTATACATATACAATACAAATCAGGAATAGGATATAATACAATATCCGGCATGTGATGGGTTTATTTAATAAAGTGCTTGATACATTCAGTATTAAACATTAAGTTGAGTTAGAGTTAGCGCTTGGAATATAATGAAGTAAAGGATTTGCTACACAAACACGTTCAAGTTTCCGTCCTGTTTGAGCTCCTTCAGGTGAATGATTAAGTTTATTTTAGATCCCTATCTAGGACATTTTTTTGTTTGTTTGGGGTTTTCTATTTTTCTGGAGTGTAGAATCTCCCTCTTATTTTATTAATACATCTGTTTCTTTTCCTTTTTTTTCTCTTCTTTGTTCACCGGTTGGTCTTTGCTTGTTATATTTTTTCTGTTTCACATAGTGGAGATACTCTGCTTACTGGTATCTATAAATCATGCATTTAAAGATACAGTATTTCCTAAATTTGTTTAGTTAATCTCTCCATTTTGTATTCTGTCAGCCTCGGTATCGCATGTGATCTCTGGGGATCCATGTCGTGAGTCGTGATATCCATCGATTGTCTATCATTCTTGCAACATGGCCTGTCCATTGCCATTTAAAATTACTGATAGATCCTATGATGTCTCTGACTCCCATTCTCTTCCTTATATACTGCGCTGTCTTGTGATCTCTCCGTGTAAGGTTGAGCATGATTAGCCCGACCTGTCCCTCAATGAGACAGTGCCACCCCGAGGCAAAATGCTTCCCCGCAGCAGGGCTGAGTAATACACTTTGATCAGAGCCAAATAGGCAGGAGAAATGTGAGCGGGAACACCCTATTTACTCGCGCTCCCATAAGGGCAAGATGCAGCACAGGGTCAGTTTAATGTGGGAAAGTGTAGAACCCATGAAAAATTGCTCCAGCCGCCACAACTCAGTCCGCGAAGGTGTTAGGTGTAATAATAATAAATAAATAAATAAATAAATAAATAAAAGAGACCCTATGGGCATCTCCATGTACAATTTCCTTTGGAGGTACTTATTCAACATGAAAATATATGTCAATTCAAGTGATAGAAATGTGTATGAAAACATAATAAAATAAAATTACAAGCTTATCAGTTCAGAGGAACATTTATGAGACACAATTTATTTTATTTCTCCCCTGAATAATTGAATATATCCCAGCTGATAACTTCCAGAATCGCTCTGTTTTCTATTCCAGAGGATCTTACTTTGTTATTAACCCTTGTACTATTCATTGCATAAATCTATAAACGCCGTCGATTGTTGAACAGAATCCATTTTCCGTCACATGTTTCAATATTACGTAAATCGATGAGCTACTCCAGGATTTCAAAATATATTGGGGAAAAAATCGATGTATTTTTTTCCAACTTTGTTTTGCAATGGACCTATCGAATAACTTTCTCGTCCTTTTTTATTTATTATATAAGTAGATAAATAAATGGGATTGAATGGTGTGGACATGCATTTGAGATAGCGTAAAGTCGAATGGGTTTTGATTGTTTATATAGAAGATAAAATCATTGTTAAAATCTAATTAGAATTAGTGAGATCCAATGGAATTTTTAAACACTATCAAACGTAGCATCTTCCATATAACCACCAACAAGAATGACCACATATATTTCTACTTCCAACACATCTCAAACATCAAATGAGGACTAATCATAGACTTTTACCAAAAAGGCTTCAGAATATGTAGGCTCGAATACCTTGATGACAAAGAAAAATACATCAAGCAATCCCTCTGTTCACTTCAATATCCACGACATTCCATATACTAAACAAGGAGGAAAATGTACAAGATCCACAAAGCAAACAGCAAACAAGACAGAAAAAAATATCACTACAAGCAGATGTATCATATTACCCATCAACCTCAGCTCCACCCTGAGCAAGATGGAAATACACATTACCACCAACTCCTCAACAACCATCGAGAATTAATACATAATCCACCAAAAAGAAAACACCAACCAGTCGAAACAAGTGTCCACTCAGTTCCGTGTATTCGACAAATTCTACATCGGAGACATCGAAACCTCTCAAGAGGAGATTATACGAACATAAGAGCGCCCCCAGACTGGATGAGACAACAAATGTCCTGGTTGAACACAGGAACAAACACAACAATTTCCACCAAGCCCACCTCATCAAGAAAATTGATAACACCTCAACACGCAGATGTGCCGAAGCAGCCCTTGTATCCCAAAGCAACAACTTACAATGTATTGGCTAAGAACCGACTGCACATTCGAAAAAAAAGTACAAGCATGCATACACCACCCTTTAAGAAAAGAAATAGAAGTCTTACCCACCACCAACCAAAAAGACTAAATAAAAACAACATACCTACTTCCATCCTGTCCTGCATATACCAACAACGATCCATTAAATGCTAGATACCAACTCTCCATCCTGTAATAAAAATAAGGAAAGACTTCAGACCTCACCTCTCACACACCCATCTCATTTCAAACCAAATATTGCCGTCTTTTACACGGATACGAACACCTCCCCTCCCACTCTTACTAAACCACCAAAGACAAAAATATCCACTTTCTTTCTTAAGCACCGAGCATGTAAACAGCAATTTTTTCTCTGTGAACTGCCCTAATATATTTCTCAGGAGAACATGCCTGGCACCTGTCGAAATGCATCAAAGTACACCAACAAAATAATAAAAAAATGATATATAACACTTATCCCTTGAGTCTTTTTCTTCATCATTCAATTGTCCTTATCATCTACATAAGTAAAAAAAAAAACAAATGAAATTGAATGGAGTAAACATGGGTTTGAGATGAAGTGTAAATGTAACTAGGATAACTTTGGGGAAGATGTGGTGAGAATGGTTGTTAGGATTGAATTTGAATTTACATAAAATTGGTTGAATTGTTATATAAATTTTGTGTTGGTATAGATTTGAGATGAGGATAACCCATGACAAAATATAACTAAAATGTTAATCATAACATTGTGACATATGTATAAGGATTAGTGTGTTTGCGTTTGTTAATTTGGGAGTGGTTGGGGTTAAACAATTAGTTTTCACGTGGTCATGTCGTAAGGGTATTTTTGAGTTTTTTGGTATCTTAGTTGCTTTGGCTTTTTACGAAGGGCCTTAGTGTTTTTTTCTTTACTTATTTGGTTGTTAAATTGTTTTTGTTATTAGGTTTGAGTTACTCGTTTTTTTAGTTTTAAATTCAAGTCTTTTTTATTGCTAGTTTGTTTTTAGTGGTTAGAGTAGTAATCTTTTCGTACATAACGTGATAGGAATTCTTGATATCAGTTCTGATCTTTTGTTCAGGCTTAAACTGAAACTATTTTTCCTTCTCAACAAAGGAAAGATCTTTTTGAAATGTTGTTTAAAGCTGATGCAGTTTATTTTACTTTCCGTTGTATTTTTGGTGTTTTTTGTTTCGAGTTCCTACATGTGTTTTGATAGTGTTGTGTTCGGAATTTATATTCGTAACTGATAGTTTGTACTGGTAACTTCTCTTTTTGAATGTTCCTTCTGTTATTCCTATGTATATTGATCTGTATTTCTTTTGGATTTGGTGGTGGCTTGGGATATAATACTGGATTGTAGGCAATTTCCCCCTGAATTAGCATGTTTTTTCGGCAGTTACAAGTGGTTTTTGTTGGTGTTAGCATGTTGGTTTGAATTTCCTTTTTTCTTTTTTTTTTATAAATGGTGATATATTTTAGATGTAACTATATTTAAATCTTAATATGTTTCTGTGAAATATCTTCTATAGTTCGTTTGGTCATGGGAAGCGTCAATCAATCAGCTTAAGGAATGTTCTGCTTATATTCGCTCTGGAATTTTGCTGTATGGTGGATTAAACAATGAGATACAATCTTTTTCTTTTTACACTATACCTCAAAATATTGAATATTATCACCATCGATGAAGCAACCCCTGAAACATTATGTGTGTGTGTGTGTGTGTGTGTGTGTGTGTGTGCGCGCGTGTAGAGGATTGAGTGTGTGAGCATGTTTATAAAAGGAGTAATACGATTTTTTATGAGATTAAAAGTTCAAAGCACCGAAGGGAAGAGATGTTATTCGCATCAATGTTTCTATCATCATAATTAGCCATTATAAGTCCACTGCCGGACAAATACCTTTCCCAACGTCTTCAGTGACGACCGTGATTGCGCTCACTCCTGCCATATTCCTATCTCATCTCTCCCTCTTGTAGCTGGTCTTTTCCTGTTGTGTTTGCCGTCCCATCCACTACCAATAAGTTGACATTTTGCTCCATCTGTTGTTATTTCTTCTTGCAAAGTGTACACCTTATGTCCATTTTGTTGCTCAATTAAGCTGAGAACCATGCAACGTGCACATGAAAGAATAATGCTGGGCCTCACATGGAGAGACCACAAAACAGCACAGTACATCCGGGAAAAGACAAGACTTAGAGACATCATAGAATCCATAACAAATCTCAAATGGCGGTGGGCTGGCCATGCTGCAAGAATGGTAGACAATCGATTGACATCACAACTCACAACATGGATTTCCCGAGACCACATGCACAACCGAGGCCGGCAAAATGTTGGATGGAGAGACGAGCTAGACAATTTCAGGAAGTACTGGCTCCGTGACGCCCATGATAGAGAAGTGTGGCAAATCCTGGGGAAGGTCTATGTCCAACGACGGACGCTAAAAGACTGATGATGATGATGATGATATATATATATATATATATATATATATATATCACCTTAGTCTGCCCTTGAATCCATGTTGATCTTTTTCCACTCCTTACAGTTATCCCTGACATTGTTCTTTCCATGGCTCTCTAAATTAGTCCTCAGTTTTTCAGTTTTTATATATCTATACTTCGCATATGAAAGTTATAGCAGGCAGTATGTATACTTTGTGCTTGAAGCACATTGGCAAGGTGCCCTACAGTTTATCTCTATTCATACCAAATGCTTTCCAGCTTATTGATATGCGTCGTTTTATTTCGCTTTTATGGTCTTTCTGTAACTTTATTCGCTGACTTAGGTGAACGTGTTCATCAACATCTTCTTGAGCCATGTCCATTATTGTTATAGACTTTTCCTGGATTTCATCGTTGAACGTTACTTCTGTCTTTGTACTGTTCATACTACTTTTCTTCTTTCAATATTTAGATCAGTAAACATATTTAATAATTCTCCCCGACATTCAGACATCACGGAAACGTCATCGGCGAACCTGAAGTGGTTTAAATATTCACCGTCTTTGTTTATTCCTATTTTACTCAAGGAAGTTTTCCGAAAGACGTTTTCAAGGTTGGTTGTAAAGAGTTTTGCTAATATTGTATGACTTTGTCTCATTCCTTTCCTCATCTTCATCTTGATTTTGCTTTTTATGCAGTCCAATTATTGCAGTATCATTTCTTGTATATTCTGAATGACTTCTCGCATTGAGTTGAAGACTGTCTTGTGTTCTGCTAAGACAAATGCTTTATTGTTTTCTACGAAGGCCAAAAAAAAAAAATGGTTTGTTCTATTCTAATGACTTTGCAATTAATTGATCTATTTTGTGTAGGTGGTATATTATTGAATAGCCACTTTTGAAGTCTTTTTAGTGTCCATGAATATTATTGTGAATAGTTAATGTATATATATGTTAATAGTGCAATAGAGCCGAGTTGGTGCCGAGTTCACGGTTATCTCGCTTCTCGAGGATTAGGATAACAACTCCAACACAGGGGTTTTGAGGTACTTTTCTTGCTCAAATGCATTGTATGAATAGCTGTGAAAGTCATTTGTGAAAGACTCGCGTATCTCCCTGAAAGTTTGTCATCATGGAATCCTTGCTACGGGCTTCTCCGTGTTTCAAATTTCATACGCTATTTGTTTTTTCGTTACATCTTGAATCACGAGTATCTATCGACATATGAGTCATAGACACATTTCCATAGTATACTTTAGTTATTCCTAACATCTTCTCCCTAAATTTGAAAACAATTCATAGGTAAAGGGAAATTTAAGAGAATTATATATATATATATATATATAACTTGGGCAGGCTTTCATGTAACTGAAAGAAACTAATGGAAGTAACCGAATACTTAGGATGTCTACTTCCGTACGACGGATGGAAAGTAATGATCCAGTGGTATAAACCAACTGTAGAGGATTAAAAAATGATTTCTCTGAATACTAAACCTGACTTTCATTTCTCCGGAATTTTTTTAATTTTTGAAGAAAATTTAATTTGTACAAAAGTTTCCGGTGAGACTAATTTTCTGAAAAATGCGTTTGAAATAGCATGCAAAAACGCTTCAGCTATATACGGGTTGTTTGAAAAGATCTGTTTACATCCGAACTGAAAGATGCTCCGGCTGTTGATAAGAAGCTATCTTTAAATTTTATCATATTCGTATGGATGGGTTCGTGGTGGAATTCCCATCAATCAGCAGGCTTAAAAAAAATCCTATTTGGATAGTGTGTGCATACAATTACGATTACAGACAGCCAAAATTACATATATTACCTCACTATAGTCGATTTTCGCTTGAACCATATTTTTAAAAATGTTTCCCTTCATTAGTAAGTGTCTAAAAGAATGTATATGGGTGCAAAATACTTCTTTTTTTCATAGAGGGTTTGAAAATTGCGTATTTGGATTTTAGGTGGTGTATATTATTAAATCATATTTCATTTTTTAGAGAAGTTATGGGAATTTCTTTACCCATTCCTAGGGGTCAAAAGTGGACTGGGGGATTTGTTTTTTTCTCTTTAGTTATTTGAAAAAGATCTGAAGCTCATATTCTAGCACAAGGTCTTTGGGATTAGTGTTCTTTTTACCTGGCCTCATATTCTGGTAAACTTTTAAAAAAAAATGCTCTTTTCTTCTGATTCCTCATATCTTGACACAATTTAAAAAATGATTTTTTTTTACTTGATCTCATATTCTGGCCATATTGTTTTTTTCAAATTTGATTGTTTTACCTGACAAAATATTCTGACACTTTTTCAAGTTGATTTCAGTTACTTTATCTAACGTAGAATAAGGTAAATTAAAGAATGCAAAACAATAAAATTAGATGATTTGCAACTGTTACATTAGGTTTAGAGAAAGGGTTCTATTCACGATTTTCAACTATTCTGCTGATGTCTATGTCTAATACATTTCAACCGTCGAACGAAATCATGTTTTTGAATTCTTCCAGTTGCTTCTCTCTATTTCGATGAGGAATCATTTTTTCCAAACAGGAAAATCCAGGTGGAGGTTATATTTACGATATCTCTATAGTGCTAGATAGGCCCTTTTGACCATCGCACCGAACGTCAGCTTTGAAGTAATACCGTTACTTTACCTCGATTCATTGGGAAAACATTTCCCCAGAAAACTAATTTTAGTGAGTGGGTAGAAGATCTATTTATGATATAGATATAATGGTGAACTTATCTCTCTCTTTTCGTCCATTGTGCACAATTACGGATTCAAAATTGCAGTTGTCCCCCTTTAATTCATTGAAAAAAGCATTTTTCCATGAATTACGATGTTACTGCACTACTGAACTGGTCACTTTCCATCCATTCAAAATACAAAACTCGACTCCAAAGTTTTGCGGTAACTTCTCTTGCCTTTATCCAGATATCACCCCCTCCCCCCAATAAAAACAAATCTTTTGGTTTATATCACGATGTTACTATATTGCTATACTAACCACTTTCATTCTGTCCATCCCACGAAACTATGGCTCCGAACTATTGGTTAGTTCCCTTTACTTCATTAGGTTGGGGGTTCAATTTGCGATGTGACTTGACCATTTTTCCAGAACAAGCAATTTAGGTGGGTTTTATCAACAATCTCATCATAATGCTGAACTGTGAACTCACTTTCAGTCAGTCGTACAAAATTACGACGAAAGTATTTACCCCAGAATACAAAGTTTGGGGAGAAGGGTTCTATTTAAAATGCTCCTATTCTGCTGGAGCAGACCATCACTTCCTCTCACTTTGCTCCATTGACAAAATCACTTTTCCAAAATACAAACTTGGGGTATTGAAATACACTATCTAGTTTTGGTGATTTGCAACTGAAAAATCTCATTGCTTGTGCTCACACCGATAGTCGACCCAATGGGCCACAGGATTATGAAGAAAAAGAAAGGAAGGAACCTAAGATTTTACAATTTTTAGGGGAATAAATGAAATTATAGGTTTTGTAGAGGAGACTGTGGTTGGTTGTAACACTTTTTACATTACTCTCAGTTACCCAGACACTATTTGGACTACATCAACCATATTTTATTCATATATTAAACTTACATCGGTCTCTTAATTACTCATACCATTCATTCTCATTACGTATGATATGTTCTCCACAATATCTGAAGAAGCCAGATGTTGCAATTGACCCCAACCCTGGAGACAGTTGTAGCACTTATCAGGGACGATTGCAACATGTTAAAAATAGATTAATTACCCCTGATGAACTTCTGTTTTTATGTCAATGAGCATAGTGTTCCGAAAATATGTATTGCTTTTATAATTAGATAGCACTATTCATTCATTCAAAATAATATTATAGTATCATTTATTTATCAAATAGCAGTTAAAATTTGTTCATTGAGGTTGGCCTATTTTCTTTGCACTGAGACGATATAAGGATATTATTCAATCTCTCCATATTCCAAGGTGACACAGGAAGAATGGAACAATTTGCAATGCAACAAACTTTTACCGAGCATATGTTTATTGTACAGAACTATAACTGTTCCAAACACTGATTTTTGTAACAATCCAGTGAATGTGAACAGTGACATTGAGTCTCTTGAAAGGCGCATAGACATTTCAAAATCACACCGCTAATGAACTTTTCGATAACATTTTGCAACTTTTCCCAATCCAATCTGCCATGACACCATGCGTGAGCTAGACACACTGACTTTGACACATACCTACAATATCAACAGGAAATCAACAAATGATGATTCAAACTGAGTATGTTTGATTGAATCGTGCAAATGGTCAGGTCAGTATGATAAAACAACACATGAAAAGAAATACTTTCATACCTGCAGAACACGTTTTTCCATAAATGCAACAGCAGATGTTGAATGCATTTTCTACCCACAAGTAAGGGGGGGTCCAACTTTGCATCTGCAGTTTGAGTGTTATCACTCTAGCACGTTTCTGATGGAGGAAACCAACCCCAGCCTCCGGTATCATCATAATAAATTAAATGTATCACGTTAAATAGATTTTAAAAGGAAGCAGAAATAGAAAGATAGGAAGGAATCGAAAAGGGGAAAAAGAGAAAATATGAGAGAGAGAGAGAGAGAGAGATAGAGAGAGAGAGAGAGAGAGAGAGAAGGGGGCACTTATGCTAACCGTTGTTTGCTTTTTTGATTAGTAGAAAGGAAGAAATACGACTGGCTGCTTTATATATATATTTATATACATATAATTCCACTCTGACTGAAGCTCAAATAACTTAGCTGATAAGTTTAGGAAATATTTCAACTTTTGTAAAAATAGTTTTGGAAGGAATGTTAACTTCTTTTTAGTTGGTCAACAAAAGCACGATGGAAGATCTTGGTTGGTTCTTTGATAACTCCTGGCGAATCAAGTGAAACAATTATTTTGCCAATTTCTTTGGCCGTACTGTCATATCCATGATAAAAATCAGCAGACATGATATCTCACAAATCGAAGTAAATGGTTGCGCTATGCTTAATCGTCGAAAGGGCGCATTTGGCGACTTATTTTACTGAATAAAAAGTTTTATTTCATTTTTGTCCGACTGGTGTTGATGATGATAAATACTTTGGATCGTAAAAATAGTTAATTTTATTCGTAGAGAAATCGGTAATAAGTAGCAGCAGGAGCTGCAAAAGTCAACATTGTTTATTTTCTGCCTTTGAAATATATATAGATACATATAAAAATATATAAAGTTTACGAACTAGAATCAAACCATGACTGTTTTA
>OY735203.1:57319560-57367060 GCA_963457665.1 Thysanoteuthis rhombus | reverse complement strand
ATCGTTGGGCAACAAATGAGCACGAGGGAAATGAGTGGGGACAAATAAGCAAGAGTGTCTGTACAAATGAGCATGAGACAATTTGTCAAATCTAAACCTTCTGTCTAAATTTCGGAAGATCATTTCAGGGCAAGCTATGAATAGTTTCGGTGAACCCGTGTCGCCTTGCCTTATACCCTTTCAAGCAACATGTCTTCAAGTTGCCTGATGAAGGGATTACTGATTCCTGAGCTCTGACATATACGGGGTCTCCTTCTTTTGGTTGGATGATCTCGGAAATTTCATTTTTTTCGAAGGCCTTTTTGAAATCAACTGATGCTACAGCAAGTTACATGTATTATGCAGCTGCCTATTTTAGTTTATTCATTGCGTGGATATTGCCAATGGTCAAGTAGCTCCTTCTGGAGTCATCCTGTTCCCATGGTTGGTTTCCATCCATCAGAATTGTGATTGGTTCGGTGATCACCTAGATAACAAGCTTGTACATGCACTTGAAAATGAAGGAACCAGGTTCTATGACGAATACTGAAGTAACCTAAAATTTTCTGACCATAACGTATTCTCTGCCAAGAACCTTCATGAACTCCAGACAATGTTCGACGAACTAAACGAAGAAAGCACGAAAGTCGATCTTCATATGTACTTCGATGAAACCAATGCTATGTAAGACAATAATATCAAGTAAAAAGCCACAACGATTAAAATCGAAAACGTTGAACCAACGAAATTAGACCGCTACATTTGCCTTGGATAACGAATTTTCAAACGAAGGAATTAAAAAAAGACTCACCCTAGGTTAGATTCTGAAAGAGGAAGATTGACATCGAAGAACAAGCTTGAAATTGAAGAACAAAAAATCCCTTTAGTCCTTGAAAGATGGGTGTATAATGTCCCGATTGTAGAACCTAACCAGTAGATTGGCTCTCAGACTAAGAACCATGCAACCTTCACAGGGAAAGATCATTCTTAGTATCTTATGCAGGGATAACAAACCACTGCACATTATAACTACTACGTGAATCCCCAGAAATCATAATCAAAACTGTAGCCGACATAAAATAAAAAAACAAAACAAAACAAAAAAACAAACAAAACAAAATATAAAAATGTGACGATTTGGGCAGGTTCAGGAGTTATGGGCACTCTGTAGTGTACAATAGAAAAATCTGTCGAATCTTGGGGACAGTCTATGTCGAAAAACGGATGTTAAAAGGGCGATGGTGATTCCTTTCGTCAGTTGTGTTCTGGTTAAAGTATTGGTTGTGCGATTATTGAATTGCCATAGCCACGATCACTGACCCAATCAAATCATAAACCAGATGACGTGGTATTTATCCTTTTTTCATTCGTTTTTTTGTGACAGCGCTACCAGACACACCATTGAGCCTAGAACCTTGCAAATTTGCATGAATATTCCACAAGACACGTTTGATTTTTGAAAATTAAAAGTAAAGTTTTTAATGGTCATTTTTCTGATTCTTTCATCTTTTAAAAATCCTGCGTCAGCGCTACCAGACAGACAATTTGGCATGACCCTTGTAAATTTGCATGTGTAATCCACCTGACATGATCTAAAACAGTTTTTTCATGTTTGGAAATTTGGGAGATTTCGGGTTTTAGAGTTTGTTTTTTTAAATGTTGTGCAAGCGCTGCTGGATGTGCCATTTTGCAAAGAATTTTGCACATGCACATGAGTGCACCTTTTTCTAACCCGCATATAATACTATAATTCACTTAATGACTGGTGAGGCGTATTTTATTGATTATAGGTTTTCAATAATCTTTAAGTACAATTTATTATTATTCATCTCAATTTTCAGTCAATTTTTTTAAATCACAATTTAACTCTGGCCTTCAGAGCAGTATTTGTTTTTGATTTATGGGAAAGCAATTATATTATTCATTATTATTATTATTATTATTATTATTATTATTATTATTATTATTATTATTATTATTAATATTATTATTATCATTATTATCATCAGAAGAACTATGGTTAAAGATTTCTAATTTCTTTTACTATTATTCATCATCATTACCATTATCTTAATTTGTAGTTGTTTTTTTTTTAAAATCAGCATTCAACTCAGATTTCTCACTAAATGAAATTTCCTCATCAAAATATCATATCCGGGCAATGTCTTTTCTGTGTTTTTTTTTCCCGACATTAACATATTCTTAACATATTCTCTGTAATGATGAAAAAAGATTCACATTCACTCACTAACATTTTACTCGGAAGTTCCTGGAACTTTGCTGACAATTTTGTAGTGTAAAAGTTGCCTTCACTATCCAGTATATAAATCTTTTTTGTCGCTCATAATATGAGCCCAGTCACAAAACATTCCATTTTTACATTGCTACTTAATGCTCCTCTATTCAGGGTTGAGTGAGGTAATTCATCCATAGTAAGCTTATGCAATGCTCCATAGGAATAAAGCACTCTCATGGGTGAGGAATTTCTGTGTGAATAAATATATCGCTTAAATATAACTTATTGATCGTCCAGTTCCGTAGTCCAGAGGTAGGATATTGGCCTCAGGGTCTGAAGTGAAGGTTTCAATCCTGCCTCGCAGTACTGGATGGGATAATGGAAAATCTATAGCTACACTGAAGAGATGTAATACATTGGAACATATGGATATCACTATATATATATATATATATATATATATATATATATATATATATAGGGAGAGAGAGAGAGATCCATATGTTTCGATGTATTACATCTCTTCAGTGTGGCTATAAATTCCCCATTATCCCATCCAGTACTGCGAGATATATATATGTATATATTGTGAACTCAGTAATCATTGATTTGAAACTTAGCTTGTAAATTTTAGTACATACATTCTCTCCACTTCCACCAAATAAGTTATGAAATAATCTTTTGCCTAATTTTTCTTGCACACTCAGCAGAAACCAAAACAAACGCAGTGCTATCAGCCAAATTGGACGGAAAAAAATCCTAAAATTAAGATTATTATTCAAATTACTGACATCAAAATGGCTGAATCATCTTTTTTTTCTTCAAATATTCCGTCAAAGTTTATCTCAATTTTGATTTTTTTTTCTCTTTTTTTCCCGTCACCTCAAGATTATTAATCAATAGGTATGAACAGTATGGACACAATTTCACCGAATAATCGACATCTGAAAAATTAAAAAATCCTATTAAAACTGCATATCATTCGATTCTGATTCAATTTAATGAAATTTCCGATACTCATTTACAAAAAGACGGATTAAAAAAATGCGTTCTAAATATCAGAAAAAAATAATTTTTCAACATGATTCTTACCATTTTGATGATCTATTTTATTTATGCATAACTGTTTCTATGCATTCAATTGTCCTTTTTTAATATTAATTATATTTACCTGTTTTGGGTTTTTTTTTTTTTAGAAAAGTGCAAAGAATTCTCAAATTTTGGAATTAAAAAAAAATGAAAATTAGGGAAAACATTATTCTTTTTGGCAAATCTTTGAGTTTCATTCAATTAATTTTACTTTTGGCTTCTGATCTGGAAAAGAGCTTTTTTTTGCTCAATATTTGAATCATTTTTATCAATTACATTCAGTTCGAGCAGTTCCTGATTGCTTTTCAAAAAAAAAGTGTAAACGTAATTAATATCCCAAGGGATTTATCCGTTAGATGTTTAAAAATCGTTGCAAACATCAATGTGTAAATAAAATAAGTTATCAGAATAATAAAAGGTTGGGTAGGAATCATATGAAAAAAACATTTTTTCCTATATTTGAATAAAAGATGATTTTTTTCAGAAAGTTCGTTCTTTAATGAATGAATGTAGAAAATTTTATCAAAATCGGATTATATGCTGATTTGTGTGGGTCAACAGCTCCAAAATGCCCTGCCACATCAATTGCTTTGGGTCAGGATGGTGTACTCCAAGGACAAGCCCCCCCCCATCCAAGGTTATTGATACTATCATTCAACAATGCGTAGTCCCCATGTATGTCAGAGTATTGCAACATATCTGCTGACACAACACTTCCTTCATCAGGCTACATAAAGACTTGGACCCCATTTCAGCACGAAAGAGTAGTAGGTCAAGACGATACCAGCTCAATCAAGCTCTTAGCGGCTTGCCTCGAGATATTCATCCGAAGCATATACTGTAGATATAAAGGAATCAGAATAAACAGCGAACACCCAAGTAACCCCAGATTGGAAGACGACATCGTTTTTATTTCACTGAAAGCCTTCTCACCTCCAAATTCTGCAAGACGAATTGAATGGAAAAATCAATAAAGTTGGTCTCCACGTGAACTCCAAAAAACAAATACCATATGCAATGAATACGTTGAAGACAAAGACACAACGATCAAAATCGAAAATGCTGTACCAGAGAAAGTAGACCAGGGCATCGAATCTTCATGAAATACTCAAGCGAAAAATCACTCTAAGATAGCAAGCTTTCAATAACCAGCAAGAACAAGAAAAAATCCATTAGTACAAAAAATACGGGTATACGACCAATGCATCCTCCCGATAGTCACCTATGGAGCGGAGATATGGAATCTAACCGAAAGATTGACCCTCAAACTGAGATCCGAGCAACGTGCACAAGAGAGAATCATGCTCAACATAAAATAGAGAAATTATAAGACAGCACAATATATTAAAGGAAAAGCAGGAGTCCGATACATCATAAAACCTATTAGAAAATCCAAATAGTAAGGATCTCGTCAAGTTGCGAGAATGCAAGACAATCATTAGACATCACGACTCACAACGCAGATCCCCAGAGATCACAGACGAAATCGTGGCCGACAAAATATAAGATGGCGAGTCGAACTACGGAATATAAGATGGCCAATCTTGGGGAAGGTGTACATTCAATGACGGACGCTGAAAGGCTGCTGCTTATGATGATGCGGAAAAAAAGAGAAAAAGAGAAAAACATACGCTAAGAAAAATACTCTGACGACGCCTCCTCTTCAATTTTAGCTAGGTGTTAAAAACAGAAATAAAAGTTAATTGAGCCATTTCGATGTCAGCGTTTTATTTATTCATTTAATTATTCATTCAATTACCGAAAAAAAAAAGATGTCTTGAAAAGATTAGTCAAGAATTAATAAAGTCTTTAACAATACTGTACCTAATAGAAAATAAATGATGAAATAATTGCCTCACTAGTACCAGAACAGAAACAGTCATGTGGGTCTTGGCTGAATCGTGATTAAGAAAAAAACAAAACTCAAGATAAAGATGAAGGTAAACACTAACCAAAAATTGATGAAAATCATTTACAATACTTCATCTAATGAAAAAAAGTGAGTTGTTTTTTTTAAACTAAAACTCAAACAAATTCTGCTGACTCGACAAAAGTTAAATAATGATTAAAAACAACTAGAAACTAAGATGTAGATAAATGAATAATGGTAAAAAAATCAATAGAAAAGTCTACAATACTTCATCCAAAAAAAGAACTTAATTACAAAATCATCACTCAACTAATACTTCTCGTACATGAACCAAAACACAACTGACAGAAGGCATAGAGTCGCTCATTTGTCTTATCCTTATTTGTACCCACGCTCATTTGTCTCAGGTGTATTTGTTGGTATACGTATGAATTAGAGTGGCCTAACACATTATCATTTGCTGAATGTTTATCTGAAATTTCCATGGTAAGAATTATGTTCGATGTATGTGTTTGATATTCACAGCTGAATTAAGTCTTTCATGTATAATCGGCTGTTTCACATTCCGGTTACCAAGTTTGACGGATACCTGAGGAACGTACCATGGCTGGACGGAATATTGTGATAAAGACAACATAAGTGACAAAACTGGAAGAATCAATTTAAGATAGCAACAATACATCATCTCAAAAATTCAGACAGAATGCTGACCAGAGGACATAGTGGCCAAAGACATTATTACAGAAACATCAGAATTAAGAAAACTGGTCCGGAAGAACCCATGTATAATAATTTCAGAAATTCGGACAAAAATAATTGTTTAACATTCAGAATATGTTATATTTCCTTAGCTGCTAGGGACAGGATTATTTCAAATTTGAATTCTCCGTTCTCCCTACGCGAGTGGAAAATCCTCTTACTTTAGAAATAACTGGTACTGTCCTTAGTATTTGCATGTGGCCTTTTTAAACAAGGAAACTGAATGCCAATATTAGCATTTTTCAAACCCTAACCGCTCATTAATCTTAAAATCCTTTGAAAATCTTTTCCTTCAGATAATCGCTAAGCTCATTTCACGGAGCCAAATAGGGATAAAGAGAATGTGATTCACTGGATATTTTCCTGCGATGGCCTGCTTACCTTGAAAATCGGCATTCGAAATCTTCCTTTTTTTAACTGAGCTCCATTGTCGTCTACTGATACCAGTAGGGGGTATGCAACTAACGTAATAACCAGGCAGGTTTTGTTGTGCAGAGAATATGAACCCTTTGTATTTATTTTGACACAAGCAAGATATCTTCCGTTCAGAATGAACAGACAGGCTTGTCCAGCATTTTTTCGAAAGTTTGCTTCGCATTAATTTTTCGCTTTTATGAAAAAGTCGAAAATATTTATTTCTTGAATTAAAGTTGAGATTTTCTTGTTGAAATAATTACAAGAAGAAATATGTTAGCCAGCCCCAATCTTCATCATCTGTTCTCTTGAATCGACGACAGAAAGTTGTGACTTGCGTAAGGTTTTAATTTGTCACGTCACATAACCAAGTGCAGGGTCGTTGGGGCTTCACAGATGATTTCATCATGTGTGTCAAAGGTGAGATAGCCTTACGGAGCCCATCCCTTTTCAGACTGGTCCGAAAAAAAAACAATAGATAATAATCTGAGAAATTTGGAAAAAAAACGAAAACAATCAGAGTTGTCCGTCTCCAAAATTTGTTGCCGACTGCAGCTAAAGCACAGAGTTTGTCCCACTATATACCCATAGCTGGGAGGAATGAATTCATGCCTTTCACAAAGGCATTCACGTGAAGAAAAGACAAACTGTCTTAGCTTGAGTTTGAACTGGGCTCAGTTAAAGTCGGAAATCGCTCAGCTAACCGATAACTTTAGGTTGTAAATTCAAGTCAACAAATGGAACTGAAACAAAAGAAATGAAGAAAAAGACACGAATAAAAAAAAATCCATCTCCCATAAAGACTTTGATTTGGCACTTTTCAATCAATCTCGATGAGAGAAAAGAACAGCCGAAATCTCAATTCTTTGTGCCCAAAGTGAAAAGCAGAAAAGTTAACCATCCACCGTATTTTTCCCCTTTCTTCACTCAAAGTGAATTGGAAGCAGCTGCCGATTCAGCAAGGTGACATCAGGAAAAGGAGGCAAATGGGGGCGTTGGGGAGATGTAGGCACGTCATTTGATTGTCGCAGTTTGAATTTGAAAGGTATGTTATTTGCTTCAAGTTGTGTGACAGTCGTTAACAGCTTGGGAGCTGTTCGTCGGTGAACAACGTGACCAAAATCCACACGAACGAAAAGGCACTCTACTTTGCAAAAAACAAAAACAAAAAAAGAATTGAATGAGGTAAACATTTTACAGTAAATTGAAAGAGTCACATTTTAAAGATTCATCACTGGAAGAACGTCACGAACGAATTCATGTGAACATTTTAATTAGGTTTAGTTTAATTAATAAAATACATGTTTACTGAAAAAATACTTTTAGCAGCTTTTTTTTACATTAATTACAATTAGCAGTTGTTCCAGAAATATATGATATTTTTGAAGAATTCAATTAATGTAGTTTCTTCGATTAGAGGACTATTTTTCAAAACGACCAGTAAGTTCAAGATATATTATAAGTAATGTCTTTTCCTGGTAATATATGTAATCCTTCGTAGTACGCTTAGGCCGACACTTAGGTGTTAAGAGCCTGACCGACCTTCACAAGAAACTAATGTTGTATTCAGCCTCTTCAGGTTTGAGTCAATGCAATATAACCGCAAACAGGAAGATTGGCAAATTTTGTGTTTCAAATTTTCTGAAAAAAATAAGAGATGAAGCGACATTTGAACCTAAAGAGCATATTGGACATCCGCAGTTGACCACTCATTAATGTCACTACTAGCTGAGTATTTATGCAGGAGATAGAGTCAACTCTTTGCCGAGTTTGAAACGAAATTAGGATATAGAATGCAGCAGGCCGATGCTCTTAGCAGTGGATACAAAAATACCCGGAGGAAAAAGTCAGAAAAAGGTTCAAACTTTGCAATAAAACGCACAGTTTATCCTCTCTTACGGAATGAGGATACTACATGTTATTGAAGTTCGGATGGATGCCACGACACATATGGGAGTTTTAGAGAAAACTTTTGTCGTTCAAACTCTCGCTAACAAACTCAGGAAATCGGATATTCCAGCATGATTATACACCCTATTACGTTACACTTCAGTTTCAAATCGGTTCTCTAGACCGGCCAATGAACTGTTTCGATTTGAATATAATGGAAAACGTTTTGGGAGCTCAAGAATGCTCTTGGTGGGGGAATTGAAAGGGAAAACGATGATTCGAGATGTTTTAATAGCAGCGAATCAGTCTTCCGGGGAATATTTGATAACACATGAATACCTGGGGGTTCAATACGAGTCAATATCAAGAAGGATCCAAGCAAAATTACCTGCAAAAGGATGGAGAACAAATTATCAACTTTTATTGTCAAAATAAATAGCACGTGAGATTCTAATGTCATTTTTAATGAAATATGATATATTTTTTGAAACATTCAGGGTTTGTTTTTTATGGAAAATTTCTGCAAATACTAATCGTGATACTTCAGAACACGAATATGGGTTTAAATCAAAACATAATCATGCTTTTAGCTGTAAAATTGGAGAAAATAGTCACGCTCTGTGACACACACACACACACATACACCCACAAACACACACTCTCTTCTCTCTCTCTCTCACACACACACACACACACACATATATATATATATATATATATAGGTAGAGAGAGATAGATCGCGTTATATTATATTGAAACTCATATTTGAAATGATATCCCGTTATTACACGGTGATTGTATCATTTGGCCTAGTCAACGTAAATAACAATTTCAAAATGAAACAATGCAATTCATAATCATCCTGTTGCATCATATATCCATGTCTTAGCATAATAAAATGAATAAATATATATCAATACTCTCTCCCCATATAGACTAAATATCGAATTGAAGAACCTGACACCCAAATCCAACCCATAAGGTTATCACCAGCATAACAGAATACTCACACTGCTCCTGAGCCCAAACCAACACAAACCCATTAACGAAAAAAGTCACAATACCTGCACCCCTACCAAAAAAACAAAACAAAACATTACAACCTCAAAGACAATATGAACGGAAAATTATAATCATATCAAAAGAATAAAATAAGAGTGAAAGATAAAAACTTACTGGGTCTATAATAATGTACGGACCTTTAATCACTTGTTCACTTCCGAATAATTAAACTAATCATTATATTATCTCAAGTGGTTCTTTAAAACCAGGATTTCTGTTCATCAACCTTTTCCAGTTTTAATCTCTTTATTTTATTACACATTTTCTCTTCCCATCGGAATGTCCCAATAGCAACCAGTCTCTTGGAGACCTGACCCCTGGATGACTCCTACTCACACAAGCCATTATTTATCCAGTTCCCTGACTCTCAGCTGCAGGGTGGACCTGAAATGTATTGTTTCATTTTGAGGACTTCCCAAGAGTAACCCCGTGAGAAGTGAAACAAGCCATCAAATAGACAAAGAAAGGAACAGCCCCTGGATCAGACAACATCACCACCGACTTACTCCGAAAGCAGGTGAAATCATCACTAGGAAACTGGCCGTCCTTTTCAACTTGTGTCTAAAACACTGTGGAGTCCCAGACGATTGGAGCACTGTTATCATAATGCTTTTATATAGAAAAAGGAATCCCGAAAAACCTCAACGACTACAGGCCTATAAGCCCACTCAACTGTGTATACAAACTTTTCACAAAGATCATCACCAACTGTATCATGAAAACCAGCCACGTGAACAAGCTGGCTTTAGAAGAAGCTACTCGACCATGACCCACCTGCACTCGATAACTCAACGGAAAGAAAAAGCAGTGGAATATAAACTAGTATTTATAGACTTCAAAAAGGCGTTCGACTCAGTAGAGATCCCTAAGGTCATGGAGGCCATCACTCGACAAGGTGTAGATATTGTATATGTTGAAGTGCTGAAACATATATATAATCACAGGAGTTCCTTTATCAGGTTACATAAAGACTCGGAGAGAAAGGAGTAAGACAAGGTGATACCAGCTCACTAAACTCTCCACAGCCTGCCTCGTGATGATCTTCAGAAGACAAGACTGGGAGAGTAAAGGAATTAAAATAGATGGCGAGTATCTGAGCAACCTCAGTTTTGCAGATGACATTGCCCTTTTTGCAGAGAACCTACACGACCTCCAACTAATGATAGATGAAGCAAATGAAGAGAGCAAGATAGTTAGCCTAGACATGAACTTTAGAAAGACGAATATCATGTGCATCAACCACATCGAAGATAAAAACACCAAGATCAAAATCGAGGACACAGAACTGGAGGAAGTAGATCACGACATCTACCTAGGACAACTAATCTCCATGAGACCCTCAAAAGAAGAAGAAATCAAGCGAACAATCACACTACGATGGCAAGCTTTTGGCAGAGCAAGCTCAACCTTCAAAAATAAGAAGATCCCTCTAAACCTGAAAAAAAGAGTTTATAACTAACTTATGGAGTTGAAACACGGAACATAACTAAGAGACATATCCGCGAATTGAGAACCATGCAACGTGCACATGAAAGAATAATGCTGGGCCTCACATGGAGAGACCACAAGACAGCACAGTACATCCGAGAAAAAGACGAAAGTCAGGGACATCATAGAATCTATTAAAAATCTTAAATGGCGGTGGGTTAGCCATATTGCAAGAATGGTGGACAACCAATGGACAACGATTCACGACATAAATCCCCCCAGATCACATGCGCAACTGAAGCCGGCAGAATATTAGATGAAGAGACGAGCTAGACAAATTCTGCGACGCCCATGATAAAGAAGTGTTGCGAATCCTGGGAAAGGTCTATGTCCAATGACGGATGTTGAAAGACTGATGATGATCATGATGATGATGACACTTTTTAATAATCAAACTACTCACTATATTATCTCAAATGGTTCTTCAAAACTAGGATTTCAAACCATGAAGCTTTTCCTGTTTTAATTTCTGCATTATATCACATATTCTTTTTCACCATCAGATTCTCCCCATGGCAATCAGTTTCTTGGAGATCTGACCCCTTGATGACTCCTACTCACACAAGCCATTATCTATTCAATTCCCTGACCCTCAGCTGCAGCCTGAAATGAATTGTTTCATTTTGAAGATTCTAAATGACCAGGTCTGAGATCCTCTGCATTGGCAAAGCAGTGGCACTCCACCAACGTTGAATATGTCAGACCTATTCGCCATAGACAAAAATTTTCGCTTTTAAACATGTACATAACACACTTCAGCTCTATCTCAACTTCTTTAAGTAGAGCTGTCCCCCACTTCTTCGCCCTCTGTCTGTCTGAATGTCTCTCTTTGTGTCTATCTATATAGAAAGAGATCTGTTCACTTGGAAAAAAAGTAAATAATTGAGAAAATGCCCCGTGTCCATCATTTTGATGGTAAACACGTGCACGCACACACACACGCACAAACACACACATATATATATAAAGCAGGCAGTTTATATATACATATATATATATGCACATATATATATATATATATATATATATATATATACATTAAAGCATGCAGTTCATATATATATATATATATATATATATATATATATATATATATATATATATATATATACTGCATGCTTTAATGAATTCGGTAAAATATCTACCCATGTTTCTGTGGATTTGAAGAGTTTCTTTTGATTCTTTCATCTACTTTTAAACTAAATTATCAACCACCTCATCGCTGTAGAAAATGAATAAATGTTTACTTTGTATCAATTCCATCGCTGGTTTCATGAAAAGTGATTGAACTCATTCAAGTTGAAGAATCCCGATAGTGGTGGGTAAGGGATATTTTCATCAGCAAAATTGTTCCATTTAAATGGAAGAGTCCGTTGTTACAGACATAAACAGAAAAGAGTCTTGCTGTTCATCTTATACATTGATGTGTACGTGCATATATATATATATATATATATATATATATATATATATATATATATATATATATATATATATATATATATATATATGTGGCTGTGTGTGTGTGTATGTGTGGAGATATAAATTTGAAATGAAATCTTCTAAAATCAATGGACAGAACACAAATTCACAAGTAACATTAAAGCTTAACCTTTCACATTTCTGATTAAATAACGCTATTTCTCAGGAGATAATATCCTGATTAAAAAATATTTCCCTACTTCTACACGAGCTCAAAAGGTTTTCTGAGGATTTAAAAATAAAAGACAGAGCGAAGCCAATTTTTCTTCCGGCGCTGATTAATAGCGCTCATTTCTAGCTAAAGGTCATTTATTGTTTGATATTATCATTTTTGGCCGTATTTTTGTATCTTTTCTAACCTGCCGTACCAAAATTGTCTTAACATTTAAACAATATTGGAAAATTATTGATCCAAGTCTTGATTTCAGCAAGAGGGTGAATAATTCTTGTTCTTGCGAGTGATTAGTAATCGAGCAGCATGCAGGTAGGTAAAAATACCCCAGGCAGCTGAAGTCCTCCGACTTGCACAATTCAAGGTCACACTTAGGGGAAGATATGGCCCCTTTCTAACTCTTGAAAAACAATCTGAAGGGAATGCCTGCGCACAGTGGTTTTGCCAGCGCTACTGTTTCTGGAATTCAAGGGCAAAGGAACATTTGGATGACATCACACCCGGAGGAGTGGCATTGTAAATGTTCCCAGGGAAAGATGGCTCTGTCCTAATCAGGTGGAGTAGCGCGTCTGTCTCATAGTTAGTCCCCGGAGATTCTATTGGCTTTGCTCGGTGGAAAAATTGAGGCTATTGAAAAAAATGGCACCATTATAGCGTGTGGTCTATCGGTGGCTATCAGTGGTCCTGATTGACTCTGCTTTTTGGCTAAAATCAAAGTGTATTGTCTGACCTTTATAAGATATCAAACCGATAAGAAAAGATACTACACTTTGATCTCAGCCAAAAGACCAATAAGCTGCGATTTACCGCGACCATTGGTCAACTAACACCAAACGAAAATTAACCACTGGTTAGAGCGAACGATGAGTACAAAAATAAATGTTGAAAAATCTTTATTTTGTAACCATGTTCTCACCATATGTTCTTCGGTAGCGGCATTTACATTCCATTATACTCTTGTGGACGCACTCTCCTTGCTCATCTGGATACTCTACCATGTTTTCCTTGAATTCATTAAAATGAGTGTCAAGCATATAGACTTTAAGAGACAGTTTGCAGCATTTTTTAAAGGAGTTCTACACAGTTTTCGGGTTCGTGATTACTATAGAGGCCTCAAATCACTGTAACAAAGCATTACCAAGCTGTTGACTATATCTTAACGAGCTTTGGGGGGAATTCCTTGCGCTCCAGGATCTTCTTCATCTATGGCTTTAAATTTTGCTTAATCCGTGGCAGCATCTGATAACGTGTACGAGACCTACAAGGCATAATTTATCATGGCTATCAGGGATCAAAAGTAATTCTGGGTACCCCAATCCGACTGCTGTAAAACAGGGTCTAGATCTTGCTGGACACCTTGAATTATGATAAGTACGGCTGAGGGGTCACCGATGACTTCAAAATGGTAGCATTTCTGATGGGTCTCAAAGGTGGTTTCACTAACTTTTCCTCTTACTTTTGCCTCTGGCAGCAGCCACCCGATAATATGCCTGGATGTTGCCTCCTGGATATTGTTTATGCCACCACTGCGAATAAATTTAATCCACATGAATCAATTCGTTACAACTCTAGATAAGGAGTTTACAGCTTCCTGATATATTCCCGTAGCGGTCGGGTGTAAAATAAGTAAGTTGCTAAATATCTATATCCAGATCACAAAAGCAAAGTTTACATGGGATGATAGCCATTTTCTGTACCTTCTTAGACATAATAGATTAGAAAATAAAATTCATTATCCAGGAACCAAGAATAAGTAAAAGAAAAAGTTGCGCATTGATTTCAATGCACACGCTCATAATTACTGGGCACATCGTGAGGATTGAAATCACTGCAACCACTGATCCACGGTGAGGCACCTATCATGAGATTCAATCAAAGAATTTAATATTGAAGTTATTTTCTTAGTTGTCTATTTATGCTCTAGTTATTACATGGGGAAAATCAGTGACGCATTTGAATTTCTATCAAATGATCCTTTTAAAGCATAGAAAAGTAACATCTTATTTGTGCCAAAACAATTTCATTGATGCAATAAAGAAACTACAGTAATGTCTAATTGAATGTACGCTCTGATTGGCTGTTAGACAATTAGAAGCCACGGCCTAAATAGGGATGAATATTATCATTTGATACATACCCTATTATTTTCCCAGATCGATGCAATAACTTACGTATGACGTAATATGTTTCACTACTTCTGGGATATATATGTAAAAGGGGATGGATATATATGATCTGACAGAATGATTATAAATTGTGTTATATTAGTAGGCTTATTTGAAAATGATCTCCCGTCAGTACACGCCCAATGTATCACTCGTTCTAGACAATCTTCTACCGATAGGGTAGCCGCTTCAGCGTCGTGATGCTCCTACCATTGAGCCATACAGCCGATGCAAAGGCCCAAATCACTGTTTTCACAAAAAAATCAGGGTATTTCCATTACGGGCGGCTGTTTAGTTCGATGATGAGAGTATCATTTATCTATTCACGTTGTCTATGGCAAGTGATATATTAACGGTGAAATGCATTTGGTAAAAGATCCATCCATGGTTCTATTCAAGCAGTTTCTCCACATTAAGGATCAAGAGTTCACTAAGTGAGCTTATCTTCAAAGTAGGTAGAGTATGACTACGTACCTACCCTGAAAATCAGTATTCAAAATTCTGGCTTCTACCTAAGTAGATGAGGGGTGCGCAGCTAACAGCTTCATCTCCAAATTCTCATTTTCTGAATTCACTGCCTATAACTGCTCTACTTATTTCTTGAAGCAGACAATTATATTATCCAGAAATGGATATATAATCCGACGGAAATGATTATGAGTTATAATAAAGAACATAGCAAACGAACGTGAATAATCAGACAGAAATAATGAATGCTTTATGTTACTTATACATTTCCTAATAATCGTACTCGCTGAGAAAGGAATATAGCAGATATAGACGGTGAATGAACGAAATGAGAACTGCATTACTGGCAGCTGTTTAGCTTAATGGTAAGTGCAGAGCTACGTTAAAGCAGCTACGTATTGGTCGCAGGTTCGATTCCTGCAGCAGTCCCATTTTCTCTAATTGTTAATTCTATTCAAGTTGTCTATGCCAAATGATAAATTCACAGGTTCAAATAGATTTCCAAAGTAACACAACACATTTATGATTATTTCTGTCTGATTATATATATCCATTTCTCCATAATATAGATACATATGGAAGAACTGTATTCATTTGATTGTCAACACGATGTTTCCTGTTCTTGAAGAGAAACCGAAAAGTTAGACGTCTCCAGTAAACTTGCCCTCGTGAATGCGCAGCTTTCATTGTTGATTTCCCCAAGAATCCTCGTTCTCTTCCCATTTCGGCACAGTTCAGTGGGCGGTCCTCGTTATTATTTCAGAAATGTTATTCAGTCTATCACAGATAGGTTTTTATCCTCTGACTGTTCAGCTATTGATTCCACACAGAACACTAAAAAGAACGCAGCAATGACAACGAAATGGATTTTGAGTGCATTTTATTTCAGACTCGAGTGTCTTCTCTGTTACGTAACACGTTAGGCAATGTTTGTCCATTTCTCCGACGATCCATGGAGACCAAATCATTGTCTGTAGCAATTGTGGGTTCCCACAGGATCGGTTTGCTATCACGACGCACAGGGCTCCAACTACTCACGACATACTCAAAACTTGGGTAGGAATGGATTTATGCCTCTCCCACAGGCATTAGTTCGAAGTGGATGCTGACAATCCCTGCCAAAGTTCGAACTCAGTTTGACGATTCAATTCTCCGTACCTTTAGGTGACACGAGCCTTTCCAGCTGTAAGTCACGCCTTTTGTGTCGAAGTATATCATGTAAGTCTATGGCCATAAATAATAAGGATTGAATGTGTTGCCATTTCGTTCTAAGCCCTTGTATCGACACTCTATTAAACATGAATACGCAGTAACTCTGTTTTCTTGAACCAGGTTTTAATTTTGATAATAAAATATTTGCACACTTGGGAGGATTCTTGTCATTGTGTTTAAAAACAATGGAAATCATTTATAGATACATAGAATTATTCAAAAAAAGATGGGTGTGTATTCATGTGACAGAAAAGAGATCATGGGAGGTGGATATAAATTACCCTCCTAAATAGTAGCAAGAGAAGGAATGATAGCATGAAATGGCCCTCAGCGGTAGGGTTAATTTAAAGAAAAAAAAAGGGAATCAGGTTTGATTTTTGGAAGTTAGGCCTGCTGGTGCATTAGGTCAAAAGAGGAAGAGAGAATTTGATTCTAGTAAATCTTTTTTTTGGCATTCGGAAGTGTGGCTTAAACCTTTGAGAAGACAAGACCTGTGTCGTTTTTGCCTCATCACAGCCCAAGGACTGGGGTGGGATGATAGTTTGGTAGTGCTTGTTTTTGAAAACTAAGAAAACAAAGTGAAACTAATTGTGCACCTGTCATGACAGCAAAACCTCTCCTTTCCTCAACTCAGATACGTGCATAACTGTCCGACGGATTTTAGTACAATCACGTGAACCTTAATAAACGATTTGGTCTGTCCTTAGTCACCTGAATATTCTCCATGCGTGTTATCTGTTAGCTGCATGCACATATAGAGCAAAGTTTTACGTGCAACACAATGTAGGGGAAGTAGCAGTAGAGACATTCTTGGACCCGCTCCAAAATATGATCTATTCTCTCTTAGCCCATCAGCTAGCCATCCTTCCACAAAATGTCAAAGAAATTCGTTTAGAACTTTCAGAGATATTTTATTGCGTCAACAAACATGAGTCAATACATAAATGTAAAAAAAAAATCTCATTCGAAAGGATTCTTGGATCCGCCTAAACATTTACCTAATCTTCCTTGCTTACCATACGGCTTACTCTTCAAGACAATACAATTGAGAGCGTTTGGAGATATTGTATGGACAGACATCAGTGAATTCATACACCTCTTCCATTTAATTGGTGAATAATAGAAGTATTTAATCAAGATTATATAAAAGCATTTAAGAAAAAAAAGATCTCATTAATCCTAAAAAGAAGAGTATACAACCAATGCATCCTCCCAATAGTCACTTATGGAGCTGAAACGTGGAACATAACCAAGAGACATATCCGCAAATTGAGAACCATGCAACGTGCACATGAAAGAATTATGCTGGACCTCACATGGAGAGACCACAAGACAGCACAGTATACCCAGAAAAAGTCAGGAGTCAGTGACATCATAGAATCAATTAAAAATCTCAAATGGCAATGGACTGGCCATGTTTCAAGAATGGCAGACAACCAATGGATATCCCCCGAGATCACATGCAGAACCAAGACCAGCAGAATATTAGATGGAGAGACAAGCTAGACAAAGACAGAAAATATTGGCTCTGTGACGCCCATAATAGAGAAGTTTGGTGAATCCTGTGGAAAGTCTATCTCGAACGAAGACTGATGATTATGATGACGATGATGATAATCATGATGATATAAAAGCATGAGACGTGAATTTTATTCGTAATCGAGTTTTAATTATTATTCTTTGACGTAGCCACTCTTTTTGCGACTGAATGTGACGTAACACATTTTGGATTTTTTGATTGGCTCGAATAATGCATACATTGATATTGTTTGAAATAAATTCTGTATCCTGACTGTAAATGGTACATACTGGAGCCACGAATAGATTTAGTCAGTTTGGTCTGGCATTAATAATCACCTACACATACACATCGGATTGGTACTTAATATTCAATAAGTGCTACGTAGTCTTTAGAACTTCATAAGGGTTAAGATGCAGAGATCAATTCATTAATGATTGTCTGGTGCGTTAGGGTCGTCTGCTGCAGTACTTCAAACATGCGTTCACCGCATGGATCGTGTAGATAGCGGAAAGTAAAGAGACATGCGCAGAGATCGTCTGAAATGATTACAAACGAAGGCAGACTTCAAAAGGACGACCTTCCCATTGATTCTTCTCCGGATGCAAATAAACCGAAATCATATCTTTCCTCGGTGCAAACCTGGCCACCAATTTAGGCTTTGATTATCTCTGACCATAAGAAGAGCAGTTGCATGCTGCCGCCTTGATCAGAGAAATAGGTTTGAAACAGTGAAGGTTTTGGCAAAGTGAACAAATAACAGAACTTGATGAAAGAAACAAAGGATATTTGATGTCCGTGTTTATTCATTACAGATTGCATTTCAATTGTGTGTTCAGTCTACGGCTTGAAAGAAAAAGGCGACTGGAACTTTTACACATAATTAATAGATTGTGTGTGATATTTTCGACAGGCGATATTAATGAGACGGAGCTCGTAGAAAAAAAATCAACTCAACGTTCTATTACAGCGACAGCTGAAATAATCTCGATAAAGAAGCCAAGATTGCGAAAAGAGCTGAAATTGTAGATTTTTACAAGAACTGCTAAGATCAACAGCAGTTCTTCTGAGAAGTGATTTTGATTCCGATTAGAAACACAATAAGCAAAAATCGAAAAGTACAAAAAAGAAACAGCTGAAAATGGTGTCCCTGTGAAAGTTTATCACTTTTGAACGACAACGCAGGTTGAAGCATTTTCCGGCTGAATTTACAATGTCGTCTGCTAAATATGATAGCAGCACTTTTAAAATTCAGAATAGAACCTGCCAACGGATCCAGCGACTCAGTTATTCGGAAAATGAAAATAAAATCGATATCGAATCAATTATTTCCCTGTTTGCTCCATTTGCTTAAAAAAAATCCAAGTATTGATTTGCCATTCAACTGATCGTGGATATCTGAATAGCTCTATGATTAACAGTTTAAATTCACGGGGGTGAAACGGTTTTCAGCTCGGAGATGGAATCGATGGACTCATCCATGGATGATTTGCGAGGAAGAATGGACCCTTTGGCATTAGGAGTCCATCTAAAAGAAACTTTACCTGATAGAAACAACGAACAGCTTGGCAGGTGGCATAACTAGTGTCTAGCGAAGGTAAAGGAGAAGTTTTCAGTATGAGAATAAAAACCTAAGCAAATGCATCGTCACAGCTTTAGACAGGAAATAAAAAAAACATCTTCAAATGTACGAAACATGAAATATTATGAATATTCATCGTTAGCAATTATCAAATCTTTATTCTTTGCTGTAGTTTTTATTTCTAGCTCGAGCAACAGGATTTCCAGTGCTGATTTTTGAGGTGAGCAAAGACTTGCCACTCTGAGGATTGGTGCAACATGATCTTACTAACTGCCACCTGTACGAAACAAGTTATCTAGCCAAATTTAGTAAATATCAAATACCTGTGAAGAGATAGCATACCTGTGTATCTCAGAACACCTCAATTAAAATTATAACCTGGATATCCTACGTGAAGTGATTAAGGTGCTGATAAAGCTCACCTGGTGAATATCAAGCTCACACCACAACATGATTGAAGTGGTTTATAAGGCATTTTTTAATCATTGTCTTACAGCACCGGCCTCTGTCTTTTGCGGGTGGGTTAACCAATGATTTTGAAATACTCATTGATGGAGAGACTTCCAAATAGGTAACTAAGCACTCTCGATAATATTATTGATGTATTTTATGAAAGTAACAACGACAAAGACGTATACATTCCCTACCTATGCATACAGGTTCACAAAAGCACAAAAAACAAACATATATTCTAATCAACTATTCTTGTTTACGTACAATAGAACGTACACATGCATTTACTCAATTTTGAATCAAATTAGATGTTTGTCAGCTAGTCCTTTAAAAACCTTGCTTCTGGCTATCATAAAAACGAAGGGAAAACTGTGGAAATCGTTCGTTTTTAATTTTTAAATAGTTTTAGTCTCAGCATAGTTCTTATTGATTGTAATTGACAGAAGATCTTAAAATTTACAGAATTCCTAAGGCTTTGTATATATTTCATGGATAGAAAAGCTTTTATCGTAAGTGGTTATGGAAAGAAGATATCTGAGGAAAATCTTTACTTGAAGAAAAAATACAGAGGATAAAATGAGAGAACGGGTATACAATATGATTAAAACTAGATCTTTGCAAAGAATTTTTCATATCTTGTGTGCTTTTTCGCTGACAAAGGTCTCTATACTCCATAGTAATTGTTTGTAGTTGAATTGTTCACAGATGATCAAAATCCGTTTGTAATGTTATTATATATTTAAGAAGTATACACCACCACCATCATCATCATCAGACTCTTAATGTCTGTCGTTGGACACAGACCTTCCACAGGATTCCCCACACTTTTCTATCGTAAGCATTGCTGAGCCAGTACTCTGTAGGTCACTGTCTTGGTTAGGTTCCATGTTTCAGCTCATCAGTGACCATCGGGAGGATGCATTGGTTATACACCCTCCTTTTTAGAAGGCTTGCCTCCCTAGGGTGATTCCCCGCTTCATTTTTTCTTCCTATGTAAAGACTCAAAGCACTTTCAGTTCCAAAAAGAGGTAAGACAAGGTGATACCAGCTCTCCAATACTCTTTGCAGCCTGTCACGAGATGATCTTCAGAAGATTTGACAGGGAGAGTAAAGGAAACAAAATAGACGGTGAATATTTAAACAAACTCAGATTTGCAGAAATATACATGAAAAAGCAGCAATTACCATGAAATATCGAGACCTTTATTAGCACTAAGTTCAACATCCCAACGCCTACAGGACATGAAAAGTTCCATGCTCAGATTTGGTTTTATCATCCAATTCATCTTTCAGTTTTCCCCATAAATCAGTCCCAGAACTTGGGTTTCGTTCCCTGAGCTTGTGTCCTTTTAGCTTCCCCCAGTTCTCGATGGGATTCAAGTTGTGACTTTGTGCAGACCATCTCTCTATTTCTTTGAAAAAAAACCTTTCCCTCGTTCATCGCTGTGACAAGGGACGTTGTCCTACATGAAGATGGTCGGCAGGTTGGGAGATATTTGAAGAGAGGGAATGGCATGTCCTTCATTGAGTTTAGCATCCACTGTCCATCAAATCTCAAAATAGGTCCAACAGGTCCAATTCAGAGGAGAACACCACTTTATACCATGGCACTTCCTCTTCCAAACATAGTAGACTTTCTGATCGCCTTTTCTGTATACCATCAGACCGAACTAAATTGAATTTATTTTCTATCGCTTGAATGAAATTTAGTTCAATTCTCGTCCTTACAAACAACGTGATCGTCTGCATATTCAACTCCGGTCTTCATATTCCTTTTATTTATGATAGGTTCTGTAGCTGACGAACATGCTTTTAATCCAAATTCGTTCAATGGCTGGGCTCTCCTTGTCAAGATCAGCTTTGAAAGTCTCGCTGCTATGTTGAAAGGATCATTCCTGACACGTCTTTAATTACTCTGTCTTCCCTAGAATTTTTTTCATACGTTGTCAAACGGCTGTTTTTGGCGAAACAAAAGATTTTGTTTTATCATACCATTTCAAAACTATCGAGATTACCTTTCTGAACTGGTCTAGATCTCTTGAAACTGGAGAGAGAGAGAGAGAGAGAGAGAGAGAGAGAGGGGGGGGGTAACCAGTCTTGACAATTTATTGGCAAAGGGCTTCAGTCACTTTGACATGAAGTGAGTGTTGCTATATGTCTATGAGAAATTTCTAGAACGTGACAAAAAAACAAAAAACCAAACAAAAATGCCCTCTTATTTTGTTAATTGTATTTTTTGAAGGTTTTAGTGTGATATATTCTTTTCCATAACCACTTTCGGTAAAAGCTTTTTTGTACATGAAGTACATACCCAGAGCTACGATTTTCAAGATCCTGTGGCAATCACAATTAATAAGAACTACACTTCAATACGTCTTTTTTTTAAATTTCGAACGGTACTGGAAATATATGTAGAAGAAAGTATTTGAGTGCTAATTCATGCTTCTCTCGTCCTATTTCTCTTCCCCCCTCTCTCTCTTAACACCCTTTCTCTTTTTACCCTCTCTCTGTCTTTCTTTCAAAAACATATAAAATATATGTATATGATATATATAATATATGAGATGGATAGATAGAGATAGAGAGAGAGAGAGAGAGAGAGAGAGAGAGAGAGAGAGAGAGAGAGAGAGAGAGAGAGAGAGAGAGAGAGAGAGAGAGAGAGACACCGATTTTACAGCGTTGTACTACTTAACACAAATACATGATGAGGAATCGGAAATCATTCTAATCACTCGAGAGAAAAATTCCGAGAATCCATCAAGTTATGTTGAGGTCTAAATATTCACATTCATTCTGAGTTCATCGTTATTTTTCTGAAGTTTCCAATGTTTACGGAACATAAATTTGCCAGCGTGATATGTCGTGTCTACTTTTTTTTAAATAAGAAAAAAGAGAAGAAAAAAAACATTAAATACAATTTCCTGATTTTCACGATGGAATTAACTCGTGATTTTTACCCTAAAGGAACATCACGAATGAACAAATTTGGGTATGGCATGCACAACGAGGTGACACGTTCCCGAATTTATAGCCGGTTTCCCTCAGGTGAGTTTACACTTATAAAGTACGAATCGTTATGCAGATTTTTTTCTTTTTTGTTCAGTAAACGCTGCTGACAAATGTCTTTTATTTTCGTGTGGAATTTGAAGTCATTATTTTGAAGATTATGAATATCCAAGACGGTGAAAGAGATGGGTTAGTACATAGACTCCTGTTCAGTGATATGTTAAGTGCTTATCTCTGTCATTTACTCTCACGATTTTTGGATAGGCATTTCCATCATTCAAAGAATACAATCAAGTGTTGCCATCATTACTTCCTCAAGAAGTTTTAGAAAACAGTAGGATAGCTCGAGAGTGCACCAACGAAAATGTAATGATCTGAAAAAGGAAAACAAGGCTTTTAGTCTGAATAATTCATGGGCCAATCAAAATACTTAGGCTCAGCTGTGTATCATCCAAAAACAAAATGATTGATGCAATGATGATAAGGTTACTAATCTGAATAATTCATATGGTAATTGCAGGAATGAAAAAAAAAAGTTTCCAAGCAGAATTTCATCATTACTGATAATTATGATTACATTTAAATTATGACAATATATATTGAACGATATGCACACACACACACATACACACACACACACACACACATATATATATATATATATATATATATATATATATATTTGTAGGGTCATTTTTCATTATGAAACTTAATTTCTGGCACCGATGTTGACGGAATAGTGAATCGAACCGCCGACCACATGAATGAATAAAGAAAATGCGCATATTATGGGACCCGAACTCGGGTTTATCAGGATGCTGTCTTGATATGACTTAGCTCTACGGGCTTGAACCTTTGGTAAACAGGAATCACTTAAATTGGCTTTAGTAGGCTTCAGAGTCCTGGTTCTTCAATAGCCATGTGATTAAATTCTCAGAAAATAGAATTGGCGAATGAAGTTCAAACTGGAACCGAAAAAAATCAGATGATTTCAAACCTCCCGGAACTTTGCAGAATTTCTGACTTTTTTTCTCTCTTCCAAAATTTACAATGTAGTTATAATGCTGAATTAGACCTTCATTTTCTAATCGTCATTTGAAAACTATAAATTGTGGAGTCCATTTTCTCACAGTGCTGATCGAAAATTAGGTGTGTATATATTTTCTGATGTACGAATTTATATGCCCATCTTAGCGTTAAAAACGCAAGAACCACGGAGGGAAAATAAAGGCCGCAATTAATCAAGGTCGAATTGTACAAAACCATGGATTCTGCACTTGTGGTCATATATACAACCCTACTTCTAACGCTAATTCAAACCCAAACGAAAAATAAAACATGGTCATAATTCAAATCAAATCGTTCGATATATATATATATATATATATATATATATATATATATATATATATATGTATATATATATATATATGTGTGTGTGTGTGTGTGTGTGTGCGTGTGTGTAAGAAAATATATGATAAGAAAATTATATAAATTGCATTGACAGATATTGAGGGAATAAGAAATTGAAATGATGCAAGATTTTTTAAGGGTTTTTTATGTTTAGTGTTTAGAGCTTTAAAGCTTTCTAAACAATATATATGGATCCACATTGCATTTGTATGTGTGTGTATATACATACATTTATGCACACACGCACACACACACACGCACACACACACACGTATATATGTATAAATAATTTGCATTTATTATGATTTCAAATTATTTTCATATTCATATATGATATAGCATTCCTATACGATATAATCATACATGTGTGGTTGCGTGTGTAGGTTTTATTTTCAAAGCCTCTTTTTCAGTTTCCCAAATGTGTTTTTTTGCGTAAGGTAGGAGATCATTTTTCCTTCTAGTTCCCAATAGACACCTGCAATTGTTGAACAACCTTAACATCAATAATTCATTGTGAATTTGAGATAAGAAAAAACCTGAAGAAATTGAAAGACGTAAAAAAATGTATATGAAAGAGACGAAATGGGAAATCAAATAGAAGAGAAGAAGAGACAAAAAAGGCAAAGGAAGAAAGAAGGAAAATGATGAGAGTAAAGAGAAATTATTGAATGAAAATGGAAGGGGCAGAAGTTGAAAAATTAAGAAAGGGGAAGGAAGAAAAGAAAGAAAGGAAGAAAGAAAGAAAGAAAACGGACAAGAAGGAATGAAAAAATGAATGAAAAAAAAGAAAATAGAAAGGATGAATAGACCTAAGAAGAATATTAAATGTAATAAAGAAAAAGAAAGGTAAAAGGAGTGGGAATAAAGAGACGAGAACGGAAAAGAAATATGAAGAAAGAACAAAGAAACGGAAAACGAAGAAATAACGATTATTATAGAACAAAATGAAATATGGCATAAAAATAAATCGGAAAGAAGGAAGAAAGAAAGAGGCAAAATGAAAAATGAAAGGAAATGAAGAATAGAAAAGAAGTAGAAAAAGATGTGAGGAGAATGAAATAAAAAATGAAAGAAATAAAGGCGAGAAGACAAAAATGAAAGAAGGAATGTAAGATAAAAAAAAGGAAGAGACAGGAAAAAAAGGAAATGTAAATTGAAAAGAAAGAGAATGATGAAATAAAATAAACAATGGAGTGAAGGAAGAAAAAAAAATGGAAAAAAAAGAAGAAAAATGAAGAGGATATAAGTAAAGAGAAAAAAAGATATAGAAAATGAAGAATGAAAACACAACGGAAAGAAAGAGGGGAAGTTGGAGAAAGAGAAATTGCTAATTAAAGAAAGAAAGAAAACGGTGCAAGAAATGAACAAGGGAAAGAAAACGGGAAAATGAACATGAATAATAAAGCGAGTAGAAAGAGAGGATGAAAAAATCATGAAAATTAAATGAAGATAAGAAAAAAGGAGGAAAAGATAGACAGAAAAAATGGAGAATGGAAACAAGGAATAAACAGATGTAAGAAAAAGAAGACTTGAAAGGAGATTTAAGAGATAAGGAAAGGAAGAAAATGAAAGGTGCAAAAAATAAAGTGAATTAAAGAAAAAAATAAGCAAAGAAGAAGGAAGAAAAAGATGAAGAAGGAAATGGAGGGAAGAAAAAATAAAAAGCAAGAAAAAGAGAATAAAAAAAGAAGGAAACAAAGGGAGGGGAGAATTAGATAAAATGAAACGAAGAAAAGAGAGGATGAAGTAATGAAAAACAGGGGGAAAAATGACTGATAAAAAACAGTATGAAGAAAAACAAAAACAAATAAGTATGTAGAGGTCGAAGAGAAGAAAAACAACATGCTTTTAGTGAAAAAATAACCATGATTCCTTTGTATCTTGATTTGGCAAAGCAAGAGAGAGAGAGAGAGAGAGAGAGAGAGAGAGAGAGAGAAGAGAGAGAGAATCACTAATAAGGAGACAAATATGAAAAAAGAAATAATCGAAATAGAAAATAAAAGAAGAAAGAGAAAAACATGCTTTTAGAGAATGAACAGCACTGATTCTTCTGTGTCTCGACTTACAAATATTTTTACCCTTTTGTCTGCCTTCGATCAAATAAGGTCGATACAGAATTAGGCCAAGCCTGCTTTTGCTGCGAGATGTCTTCCACCATCATACGAAAGACAACACCGAGACGGCTTAGGTTACACTTTCAGCGATTTTCTTTTTCTCCTTCGATTTTAGCTCGACGTATTTTCCCACCCGGCATCAATCCCCATTGATGTCACCGCCGCTGTCATCGGTTGTTGGATTTTTAGGAACCATTATTTCAGACTATTGACTTTCTTTGTATTATTCTGTGAGGGGGTATTTTTAATAATCACTAGGAGAAGAAGTGAAGTTGAGTGTTTCATAGATGCCTATTCCAAACGTCGATATAAAAGATACAACAAGAGGTGCATATATATATATATATATATATATATATGTGTGTGTGTGTGTGTGTGTGTGTGTGTGAACATGTGAACAATAAAGAATGAAGCAGACTTAGATGTAAAAGTATATGGAGATATTATTTTTTAATGAAATAATTCGTAGATGAGTTAATCATGTGTATACGTTTCAGTGATTAAAATGTTCCCACGGAAAACAAATTTAGCATTAGATGTTTCGCTTTGAAAGCAAAAATGGAAATCAAAGAAGAGGACTCCTTTTGGGTCATCATGTGGAGAAATCTGTGGTGATATGCTTGGATATCCAGTTAGAAGTTGTAGCAGCAGTTATGGGTATTTTATTGGTTTAGCTGCTCAGAGGTTATTGGCATTCTTAAGCCTTGGTTTTCATAGATATTGAGGAGCTGTTCACTATTTTAGTATTAGACTGTGTTGGTGCTTATTAAGTTTGAGATGAGGCTACCTTTGGCATCAGTCCAGATGGTGGGGTAAGGGGATCCTTGTTATGAATGATCAAATATCTTTCTGGAAGTGTGTGTTCCGTATTCTCAATGGTCATTGTAGATCTCCTGTTAAGTCTGATGGCTTTGAGTTGTCCAAATGAAATACCATACATAGGTTTCTATAGGCAAAGGTCTGTGTGAAGGTAGAACTATAACATGAAGAATAGTGGGTTGGTGATTATTGAATAATAATGAGTGAGAGGATTTTGCTGTCAGAGATCGGTGTGTTGAGGGTTATTACGTTTAAAGTTGAGTTCATTAGGGAAAAGCCTTCAAGTTTGTTAATCCATATAACTTCATGTCGTACGAAAGTTTTTTCCAGCTTTTTTACTCTTAAATTTCTCTTCGCCTTCCAATTATCATTTTACCTACAAAATTCACTTCAGATCACTTCATATCAACACAACAAACCATATATATATATATATATATATATATATATATATATATTGTGTCATCCACAGACAGCTGTTTCGATGTATCACTCGTCTTCAGTATAGACTTTCCATTATCCCAGCGAAGCAGGATTGAAACCTCCACTTCAGACCCGGAGGCCGATATCCTACCTCTGGGCTACGGAACTGGATGGTCAGTATGGCTGAATTTAAATGATATATTCATTTATGCAGAAATTCCCCATCCACCAGAATGCTCTAAACCGTCTGTCAAATATGTCACACAAACTGTCAACTGTTTTTCTTCAGTTTTCATGTATTACGAATACAAGCCGACCGATGGTAACGGACAGGAAATTCGAACATTAACTCCTTAATGAGTAAAGAGAGATACTTTATTTTCTGCCCTCCGCCCCCATCCCCCAACCAAATCAACCATCCCCAAAACCCCCAGAACAAAACACAAACAAAGATAAAAAATCAACAATTTTAGGTGGAGGGTTGAATTTGCAAAGTTCATGATGAATTGGTACGCTTATTTTTATTTTGAATGTACGGACTTTTTATAGTGATTCCTTTCCAACAAAAGGCCGGAGAAGTAACTTATTCATTGATAATCCTTTTTCCATTCTTTTGATTGATCACCCCCAAAAGATATTGATCACCTCCAAAAGACATTGGTCATGTGACAGTTTTATTTGAGTGACGAACCAATTACTTTCTTTCTTCTATTTAAACTGATACATCCATCGTGTTTTAACTGGAGGCAATTTCAAATAGAGTTTAGAGGTAATATAACGCATCTATCATTATTTTTGTCAAATCGTATACTCATTTCTTTATAATATAATTGTATGCGTTGAGAAATAAATGGAGCAATGAATGAACAATGTGAGAATTATCACATGCAGCAGTTATTTGGATCTTTGTCTCACCTCATGCTGTTCAGCTCAATGGTGAGAGCGACGCTAGTTAAAGCGCCTGCCTATCAGTCGCTGGTTTGGTTTTTGCAGCAGCCATTTTCTTTCATTCTTTAAACTATCCATCTTACCTAGGCCAAATGATACATTCACCGTGTATTGACGGGGGCTCATTTCAAATAGAGCTTCAAAGTGATATAACACATTTGAAATCATCTATACATACATACATACATACATACATACATGTATATATGTACAAGTTTTGGATCGAATCGTTCCAACTGTGAAAAAAAGTTTGAAAAATTACATATGGGTAGCTTTTTTAAAGTAATCTTCCACAAAAACAAGACACACGCAATCTGACAAAAATTGCATCTTGGATTCAAAATGGCCACTGTAAAAATAAAAAAGCAACGCAGTAGATCTACTGAAATTTCAACCTAAATTCTTCAACTTGTACAATGTTTTTTTATAAAGAAACAAAACCGCACAGAAAGTTTGTTGATTATGAAAGATCCATCAATAGATTTTGCATTTACCGTAACGGTGTCATAATCCAAACCTCTTATAAGCTAATTGAGGCAACTAATGATATCTGACTTGGAGCCTTACCTCAGCTCTTCCATGTCCAAAAGAGAGAGTTGTGCTCCTTGGTTCTCGTGTCTAAACAATTCATTGATGTCTCCATTTCTATAATAACAGGAAATATACAATCAACCAATCATTTCACAATTGTGTTTCGGCGGGTGAATTTTATTGGGTGTCCTAGATACTTCACGGTTAATTTTTGGAGTCTCAATTTGGTGCTGAGTCCTGGATATTTCTCAATTGTATATTGGTGTCTGAATTTGATTTGGTGTCCTGGAATGTATATTTTGGTGATATCGTGTGGAGTATATTCATGTTGTTGTTTGAGATGACCTGGTATCACTTGTTTTTCAATCCATTCAGTAACATAAGGAATCATATTATAATTGACATATTGCTTTTTGATCTTGGGAATGGAATCTGCACTTTCATCCGTGATCCCCTTTGTATCCAGGCGAACAAAATTGTTGTTCTCTTCTGTGAATAGGTTTCAATATACTGACCTGTTGCAACCTCTGCTTGAACATGCTCTGCAACCTTTGATCGAACAGGAGATGACTCACCATGGTGTTTTGTAGCTTTTCAGAAGTTTCAAACTCATCAACGATCCAAGCAACTTCTGTGCAAGCCGTAATCCTCCTAATCCCAGCAGATTGGTTATCTGTTATTTCAGTTATAACGCGATCTCCTTTGATTTTGCCAGTCATCTTTTATTGGGCTGATTTTTGTACTACTAATTTATCCTTCTCAAAGTCCTGATAAACAGATGGTACTCATTGTTTAAGTAACACCGGGTTTTTATATGAATGGTTGGTCATTATGCATAGTTCGTATGGTCCAGTGTCAACACGCACTAAACAACCCGTCCAAAGCATTGAAAGTAGAGTTCGAAATCTGCCTCGCAGAGAGAACGCACAAATTGAGGTGCAAGAATATCTGTATAACGTACAGGACTGCTGTTGTTAATGCGTTAGCTCGACCTGAAGTTATGGCTTTCGACTGGACAATGATACTTATCCATCCACTCTAATTTGAGAGTCGCCAAGCGATTCCATTTTGATATGGAGGCCTCACATTACCACGACGAATCAGTTCCTACCGAATACGCCTGACCATGCCAATTGGATTTGCCTGGCAAGACAGAACAATGGCTGATCCATAGTTATAACAGGGATCTGTCCCGTGGGCAAATGATCGATTACTTTTACAGCCAGTTTGATTGCATGTATCATTGTGACAGCAGTGTGTAAAACCATCCGAGCAACATGCGAAATTTGTTTGATTCAAGTTGTCAATTGACGTGGTAAAGTCGTCTAGATCAAGTTTCTCTTGTCCAGTACGAATCATAAAATGAGACAGCCTGCCATCCTCCGTCTACCGGGATGTAAGCATAACTGATGGTTCTGTTTGTCTTTGCCATTTTATTTAAGCATTCAGCACTATTTTGCTACAAGCAATAATAGAGACAGCGCGCACACCTACTCTTCCCTCCTAGGCTCCAGTATCTGGCATCTCCCAACTCCCCAACCTATGAACGACTCAGTCTAACATACTTTTATCATCATACCTTCATCACCATTTTGAAATCAAGGTGTCGATCGAAAGGGTCGTCAGATTGTGTTTTTAAGTGGAAAAGCATTGAAAAAAATCTACTTGTAAGCAGATGCTCCCACTTTTTCACATTTCGAACGATTCTTCCTTTAAGCTTCTGTTCTATCGTGGTCATTTCTTGAAGAGAGACGTCGCCAGAATATCGAAATGCTTTACTACAGCTTTGTACAAAGTTGAAATTATGATGTTTGTTCCAGGATGCTTAAGAATGAACACGTTGCCGTTTTTTACGTGTGCTGACGAACAGGTTGTCCCCATGTTCCATTTGTTCTGTAACATCTTTTAACAACAGATTATTGGAAATAGTGTAGAGAATAGCATTCAACTTCGTTTCCGATTAAAAAAGGTTTCTAGGAGGTACTATCCCATCTGACTTGTCCAAGCTGCGTCTCCTGGAGTTCGATAATCACGATGGAAAATCATTAGGTAACCCGATTTCATCATATTATAGAGAGACCTGATCAGCTTACTGCGTTGAACGCCTTTATCAGATCAACAGAGGTTACCAACAACCCTTTGTTCTGTTCGCAGTATTTTCCTCAGATCTGCCTTAGGACATAAATTTTCGGTTGTATCTCTTTTGACTCTGACACTGCATCGGCGCTTCGGGAGGTGATTTTCGACAATTCGAGTCACTAGTTATTTAGTAGTGGATTCAGCGGAGGATTTTTCCTGTCGTAGAAATCAGGATATGATACTCCAGTAACTAAGACTTTTTACTTTTGTTTTAGTAAAGGGCAATGATGACTGCGACTTTGAAGTCTTGTATTCGTTTGCCTTGTTTCTGAGAAGCCGACAAAGAGTTCACGAAACCTTCCGCGCAGAGCAAAGGCCCGGTGTTCACGGATCTCTTTAGTTGTGCCGTTAACACCTGCAGCCGTGACATTTCTGCTGATCGATTGATTTCGTAATTTCATGCGGTGTTGGTGTTTCATTCCCATCACTACTCGCATATAAATGTCTAAAGTGTATAAAAGGAGAAAAAGAGATATACATGTCTAAAGGAGATATATATATATATATATATATATATATATATATATATATATAGAGAGAGAGAGAGAGAGAGAGAGAGAGAGAGAGAGTAGATGAAAACAAACACGACAAATGATAAGCTACTGAAAATCTACCCCTGCGCGAAGACTTTATCGACATCTTCTCGACCCTCCAAAAAATATCCATCGATATGTTAACAGAAACAAGTTGTAAGCAAACGTCTTCTGAAAGTCGGTCAGATATCAGTTGATGTATAAAGGTATTTGAATAGTTGAGAGTTTCACGAAGATCAATACATGTCGTTCGACTCAGTATGGAGGTATGGTAAGTAGGTAGGAAATCATATTTCCTATTGTTGTTTGATCCTTGAAGAATGCCTGCAGTTTATTTCCTGCCGAGTAAAAATGTCCCCGTTTTGATACAATATATTGTCGACAACTTTCATATTGACTTTATTGTCCCTGCAACAAAAGAGGGGTTATCATTCGCCATGGGTGTCTGTCGTCGTTGTCGTGGTCGTTGTCATGGTTGTCATCTTTTTTCTCTGTTAGATAACTTGATATGTTTCAATGACATTTCCCATATGACTGGCTGAAGAGATACTACAGGGAGATAGTGAGTTATGGCCGATCCGATGGTTTGTTTACATTTGATAAGCACAAATGGAGTATCTCGGTGTTAACAGTCCAAATAAACAACTAATTACCCCTTTCTCTCTCTCTCTCTCTCTCTCTCTCTCTCTCTCTCTCTCTCTTTATATATATATATATATATATATATATATATATATATATATATATATATATATATGTATTTGAACTTCTATTTGCCAGGGACCATTATACATTTGACATTTTTTATATTGTTCATTTTGCCTATTTTCGTGTGAAGCATAGGGTCCTAAGCACACTATACCTTTCGGTAATGCTATCGCGTTTTCTGAAGCAAGAAGGTTTTACGGTGTAGAGTTGCAAGCCACGTGCATAATACTCCTGCTTTATTCAGGTGTAAGTCGGACTGCGTTACAGAATCAAAGGGCTCTAATTGCCTCGCTACTCATCCAGAGTTTTTTTATGCGAGTGGCGGGGATCCATGCCTCCCCCAAAGGCATAAGTGAGGAGTGAAGGTGGGCAACCTTGCTCGAAACTTGAAGTCGATATGCAAATTCCGTAGTGAGGAGTACAAATTCATTTTATTAGGCAATTTAGTTTTAGTAATTCAAATATCCAGATTTGAAGTTTAAAAAAAGTTTCAACTAAACATAAAACATTACTTCCATTCACTCACCTATTGAACAACCATGGCTATTGAGATAAGCAAAGGGTTTTATCTTTTTTTTCATTCGTGCAAGTGTTTGTTTGTTTGTTCCAGCGCTCCTATCCATACTATTTTGTCTACAGACTTGAAGGTTTGCATCAATCCTGCACTATGAAATTTCTAAAAATCAGATTTTCAGAGAAAAAAAAAGGGAGCTTTATGACCTTTCAAATCCTTCTTTGGACAGGTTTATTTTGTAAATTCTGTACTTACATATCTAGATACAAAAACTCAATAATAGATTTTTTTTCCTGTGGAAAACGCCAGTGTTGTCATAAATAGAATTTATTCTGATCATATTTATTCTTCAATGAATTGTTACATGATTTCAAATTTTAACACCAATGTTCAATTATTCGCCGTGATTACGAGTCTTTTTTTTCTTTTATTTCAGTTTCAAGCGTCCACCGAAGTATTATTCACTGTTATGTCATACCTGATTTTAATACAACCTTTTGATAGTCATTTTAGCTACGTTGGTCTGTTTCTAATGGACCAAGCCATCATAATTTTCAGGTTTTAACTGGAATAGGACAAAACAAAGATACATAAAACCATGCAATTGAACATACTAATTTGCACATACGGCTTTCATATCGTTAGTTAGTCATCATCTATTATTGACGACTGTCACAAATGATATCAATAATTCATTCATCAGTTGAAACAAAAGAAAACCTAATTTGTTCGATGCTTAGCACTATCAGAATTTGAACTCAGTCGAAGATTCGTGACAGCGTTGCAAAATAATCGGCTGGATTATTGAGGAGAGTGATATAGTATTGGTGAGACTCGTTACTTGATATCTAATAAAAGTTGCCAGATTTTAATGCGATCAAAACTCAATGCTGACGGTTCTCGGAATTCAACTGTGAAGCAAAAAGAAATAAAAGAGAGAATGAAAAAACAAATGAATACCTTACGAGAATGGGGAAATAATGGAAACTGAGCTAAATAGCAAAAATTCGATACAAAGGATGGTCACGTGGGATGCAGAATCAATGCAACACAAATGTCCATTTGTTGCATGGACAAAGAATGATCTCAAATCAATAAACTTGCAAATTAAAAAAAAAACACGAACAATTATGACAATAGACAAGGCTCTACACCTCAGAGATGACAAAGAGAGATTGCACATGAAGAGGAAAGAGGGCGACAGGGGACCAATCAGCTCAGAAAACTGTGTCCAAATGGCTAAAACAGGATTTGGAAAGCAAGCATGCGGTAAAGATATTATGAAAAGCCCTCGAAGCAGTGCAACGAACAATAATAAAAATTAGCAAACGAGGTAATAATGAAAACGAGGAAATAAAATGGGAACCAAAACGACTCCATGGAGGATTCAAAACGCTGATAGGAAGTATCGTTGACGAAATATAATTGGCATGGCCACGCAAAGAACACTTGAAGAGAGAAACCTGATTGCTCATCATGGCAGCCCAAAACAAATGCATATGCTGTCTTTGCGAAGAAGTGGGGATAAACTACATAACCAGAGAATGTAGCAAACGAGCTCAAAGGGGTACAGGAACAGGCAAGATAGAATAGAAAAAGTCATTAATTGTAAAACGACTTTAACATCCAAACCGACCACACTATCCAAATCAGAAGAGCAGATCTGATAGTTAGGCCTGTACAACACAAAAGAGGGTGGAAAACTGTAAAAGCCCAGAGGCCAGAGACAAGCGTGGAACATGAAGGTCAGGGTAGTACCAGTAATAGTAGGCGCACCTGGAACAGCGCCTAACAACTTGGAGTCAAGAGAGATTGAGAAACATCATTAATTGGGTTTGCGACAATACTGTCGAGGAGTCTGGAAATATGAGACTGACAACTTCTAGTCGTCAGCGATGGCCAAACAGCTACTGCTACTACTACTACTACTAATAATAATAATGATAATGATAATAATGCATGTTGTTATGGGAGCCTCCCAGAGTCATATGAGATGATCACGTCAAGTAACCAGGTGAATACCAGGAAACCCAAGCATCTATGACAGAAAATCGCCCTCAGAAGCACTGCCCAAATCCTTTGTGAAGCGCTGTCCATGTTAATATTTTGTGTGTTATACATTCATGTACACCATTTTGTATGCATGAAATAAACGAATGAAAAAGAAATGCAAGTGCCTACTGAGGAATAACATCGTGGCTTGCCCCAAGTTCCAAGCCGAAAATCAGTGTGCAACGAATACCACTGGACAACATCATCATCAATAATAATAATAATAATAATAATAATAATAATAATAATAATAATAATAATAATACCAAGATCTGGCAAGAGAACTGAAGAAAATGTTGAACACAAAGGTCAGGGTAGTACCAGTAGTGATAGGCGCTCTTGAAAATGTGCCAAAGACACTGAGGGCAAGACTGGAGGAGCTCAGGATGAGAGGAATGATTGAGACTGTTCAGACCACAGCACTGCCAGGGACTGCACGGATACTGAGGTAAGTGCTAGAAATATAAGGACTGCAACGCTAAATGTTAGCAGTGGCCTAACAGAGGAAGGAAAATGGAAGCAGAGATGTGAACCACAGCACTGGCATGATAGGAGAAGGAGAGAAGAGATGTGGCCTGAAGACCTGAGGAGACTTACTGTCACCCAGCCTTCAGCAATGACCACCAGGCTGTGGTCTATGAGAATGAGGAGAGGGAGTCTGGAGACTTGAGGAAACTTGCTGTCACTCAACCTCCCGTTGCAAATGATAATGATGAAAACAGCAACAATGATGATAATAATGACTCTGCTGAAGTAGTGAGGAGATCATCGAGACCATCAAGACGACAGCATTGCTGGAAAGTCTCAGACTAGTGGTTGAGTATTAAGTAGACTTACTGGCATTCAATCTACTGAGATAACCACCAGTCATTGCTGGTGTGGAAACTATACGAATCCAAATCGCAGGGACATTGCAGAATGAAGGAGATCAGAATGATTTAAGTTTAGAATTGGAATCGAAAAGCAATCAGAAGCTTTGTGAGAAAAAAAAAGTAAAAAAGACTCAAAAGCAACAAACATGCATCAAGAAATGTTGAGGAAACTTGTGACAAATTTTGGAATCAAATTCGAGATCTTGATGAAAAAAAAATTAGGAAAAAAATACTTGAATGCAAAATTTGGCGGGAAAGAAGGAAATTATCGTGTACAGATTCAGTGATGCAGACGATAATTGGCTGCTAACTTGGAAGATGGACAAAACTGAACCTTCCTTCCTTCAAGGATAAAAAAAAGATATCTAAAATTTTAAGCGAAAAATAAAATACCATTTCAATTTCTGTGCAATAACGATTTATTCGAAGTAACTGCAAAAGAGGAAGAAAAAAAGGACGATAATAATAATAATATTAGTAATAATAATAATAATAATATTAATAATAATGATAATAATCTACGACTCCCAGCTGTTAGCAGTAGCCTAACAAGAAGAAGAAGAATAATAATAAGAAGAATAAGAATAAAAAGAAGAAGAAGAAGAAGAAGAAGAAGAAGAAGAAGAAGAAGAAGAAGAAGAAGAAGAAGAAGAAGAAGAAGAAACAAAAAAAAACACAATAGATGATGGTGGGGGTACAAACTGCTGCGCTGTAATTGATGAGGGAGGTATGAGAGGGGGGATGAAGACCAGAGGAGACTTACAGTCACTCAGCCTTCAGCGATAACTACCGGGCAACTGGTGGGGAACTTTAAACTACAGCACTGCAGTGGTCTATGAGAATGTGTCGAGGAAGGCAACCGGTGTGAAAATTACTACTACTACTAATAATAAACCGACCATCTCATCCAGGTAAGAAGACTTGGTAATCATAGACGAGAAGAAGAAAACCTGCCATATAATAGACGTGGCTGTGCCTGCAGACCATAGATTGAAGAGGAAAGAGAGAGAAATACTGGGAAAATACCAAGATCTAGCAAGAGAACTGAAGATGTGGAACAAGAAAGTCAGGATAGTGCCAGTTATAGCAGGCGCACTGGGAACTGTCTCAAAGACACTGAGGGCGAAACTGGGGGAGCTCAGGATAAAAACAAGGATTGAGACTGTACAGATCATAGCACTGCTAGGAACCGCACGGATACTTAAGAGAGAGCTAGAAATATAAGGACTGCAACACTAAATGTTAGCAGTGGCCTAACAGTGGGAGGACGATCTGGCAAGAGAATTGAAGAAAATGTAGAACATGAAATTCAGGTTAGTACCAGTAATAATAGAAGCACTATAAACTATCCTAAAGACACTAAGGGCGAAACTGGAGGAACTCGGGATAAATGGAACGATTGAGATTGTACAGACGACAGCCTTGCAAAGGACTGCACGGATACTGAGGAAAGTGCTAGAAATATAAGGACTGCAACACTAAATGTTAGCAGTGGCCCAACAGAGGAAGGAAAATAGAGGCAGAGTTGTGAACCACAGCACTGGCATGATAGGCGAGGGAGAGAAGAGATGTGGGCTGAGGACCTTAAGATTTACTGTCACCCGGCCTTCAGCAATGACCACCGGGCAACTGGTGTGAAACTGTTAACCACAGTATTGCTGTGGTCTATGAGAATGAGGAGAGGAAGACTGGAGACTTGCTGTCATTCAACCTCCAGCAGTAACCACCAGGCAACTGATGTGAGATTGGCAAATAATAATAATAATAATAATAATAATAATAATAATGATAATAATAATAATAGATAAATAAATAAATAAATGTTATATATAATAAAAACTACATCCGTCACACATAGTATCAGTGGCCGCCATCAGTACCTTCCCTTTATTAACCATGCACTGAACTACCTAATTTTTTTCTCCCTGCTCCTTCATTTCTAGACTACCTAACTATTTTCTCCTCTCCTTTTTCAATCCTCTTATTATTACATAACTCCCTTTTCATCTCTCTTCCTTCGTACTCTCATTAAACTACGAAACCTTTTTTTCTCCCTTTGTAACGTATCTGCTCACTATTAGTATCAGTAGCAGCCATCTATCAAACCTCTTCTGTCCACATGATAACTATCAGCTGGGCGACAGGTCATCGACATGTAGAAATATGAATAATGTCAATACAAATGAAAAAGACTTTCTAGTCAAAGTTCTGATTCTCCGATCAAGATTTTATCGAACTTTCTTTGTATACAACATTCTTTTAGTCTGACTTTCATTTAATCGAAATATTAATATTCATATTTCTAAAATATTTTTTGTATCCTTCAGTTGACCTTTTTTAATCCGACATTTCAAGTTTTCATGTACATTTACTATTCGTGTGTGTATTTATCAATCCATCGTACAAATTGAAGTACCACCGTCCCTCAATGTTTCATCCAATTACCATTTGATCAAATTTTTTTGATACATACTCCTATTTGCTGGTGTTTCTACAAATTCACAGGAATGTTATATTCACCTTAACTATTTATTTGCGTTCCTATCGATCTTTCCTACAGGGTGCAAGTCTCTCTGTTGGAACCTCATTTAACCTGGCCACTAATTAATCAAAATGTTCTATTTACATCAACTATTTATTCCTGTTTCTATCAAACCTTCCCACGTGTACAAGTGCTGCAGTCTGATCCTCCTCTAATTTGGAAACTAATTAGACTAAATCTTTTATTCATAATAACTATCTGTTTGTGTTTCTATCAATCCTTCCCACGGATACCAGTCCTGCTGTTTAACCTTTCTTTAAATCTGGCTAATGCAGGATCTTTGACTGAATTGTTAGAGTATAATTTAGCAACAGAGGCCGCGTGTCCTATGACATTTGATAATCCAATGAAAAGTCTAATCCTACTTGGCACTGGAAGCAAGTAGTTCAGGCGAGAACAGACTGACCTGCAGGAGCACAAATTCTAACAAATAAAATAATGAGTCTACCAAGAGCAAGTAGTGCCTCTGGCTACGATTCAGTCACACCTATCTGAGCTACACATATTACAAATTACTCTGTCTCAGTTAGATTTCGAAGTTCTCCAAGGTTTTCGATGTGTGAAAATGATTAAGAGTTGGAAAGCACCCGGAGTGACATCACTCAATTCACCCGCTATTTCATCCATAGCTGGGATGGGGAGAGGAGGAGATTGAACTCATGCCTTTTCCAGGGGCGTTACTGCGAAGTGAAAATGGATCTCAGTCAGAGTTTGAACTAAGCTCCTCGATTCCTTTTTCCATGCTGCTAACCACTTTGCCACTGACACTCCAAGTTCCTGAAGAATAGTAGTAAAACTTGTGACGAACATAAAATTGAATGCATGCAAAATGGTAGAGGCAGAAATCAATGCAGCAGACTCAATTTTGAAGAGAGAAAAAGTGTCTCTCTACCAAATGAAAAAATTGAACAATTATAGAAAATCCTGGAAACTCCGAATCTACAATGAATATTTTACGAACATAGAAAATGAAGTGTTGAAAAATGAACAAATCTAAAAGGTTTAAAAATAATTGATTCATTTCATAATAGGGCAGTAAATAATTGATATATATATATATATATATATATATATGTATATATATATATATATATATATATATATATATATATATATATATATATATATATATATCTTTCGATTTTGGGAGTAATAATTATGTACACAAGTTGATTGATGGCAATAAAAATTCATCTTTAAAGATTTGGTCTTTATCCAGTAAAATTAGTGGCGGCAAAAAATAATGTCTTTTCTGCTCATAAGCAACTAAAGTTTTGGATAATGCATATTCATTCGAAAGATGAAAAATATCGTTTTTGGCATCGCGTCATCACTTTGAAAAGAGAGAAAATGGCACGACTCCAATAACGAATATTATTCTCGGATCAGATCTTTACCGACAAAAGTATACCTGTCTCACTTTTTTCTCTTTCTCTCTCTCTCTCTTTCTCTGTATATATATATGAGTGAAATGACGATACCAAAAGGCTTGCTGTGCGAATGATTCTTTATTACGAAGTTCCGACCTAATCACCCCCAAAGAATCATTGTACAGCAACCCTATGATATAATTATTTCACTCACATATTGTCGGATTACCCATAATCCGGTCCAATGCATAGATCATATAAATGTATTGTGGATATGAAGTGGTCTGACAGAATGTAGATGAAAATGACAACTGGAAGGTGTAGAAAATAACTCAACAGATAGGTGTTTCACCTCAATTTTTTGAATCTCTATTCCGTGGGCATAGTTTGATGCATTTCAACGGGAGCGAGCCATTTTTTTCAGAGAAAAATATTTATGGTGGTTCACGGAGAGAAATAGGCTTTTTTATAAATTTTGAGATGTAACACCTATCCCTTGAGTTTTTCTCTTCACCTTCCAATTGTCATTTCAATATATATATATATATATATATATATATATATATATATATATATATATATATGCTGTTTTACATATTCCTATAGACTCCTTATGGAGTTTTATAACAAATACGTTTTTCTCTTCCTTTACCCAGACTTACAACTAGCTGCAGCGATTCGCAAACTGTACTTTTTTTTATCAGAGTAAATTCTTTCTAATTATTTGTAGCTATGGGGAGCTTCATGTCTTTCCCAAGGACATGGGACTGGGATCATATAAATTACATTAACAGATAATGTGAAATAAGTTACTGTCGTGACATAAAGATAATTTTGAAAAAGTTTTTCTCATGTGTTGTGTGTTCAAAGCTGTAAAGTTTTCTAGACTATGTATATATATATATATATATATATATATATATATATATATATATATATATATATATATATGTGTGTGTGTGTGTGTATATATATACATACACACACAGTTTCTGTCCGGGGAGTATAGAGTCATTTTGAATATTATGTGCAACATCGGTGTATCTTGGAAATTATTCAGAGGTCATTTAACTGTGGATAAGTGAAGAGACACTCTTCTTTGGAGTTACTCAGTCGGCAGTGAAACACCTTTGAGCTAAGTTGTGTGTTATTTGATTATCGTAATTACTATGACCCAGGTCTGCCAGCCCCTTCTCGTACAGATTTGGCTATATGCGACTTTTGGATTTTCCTCTGTAGAAATTGAGGTGATTCCAGACCCTGTATGACATTAAGTTTACTCGTATCGTCGCCTACCCTAGAGCAGTCGGTAATCTGACTGTAATGTACTTTTTTGTGGTTTATTATAAATTATTCTCAGTAATATCGAGTGTAAATTGGCTAAAGTCTCACTCAGACGACATGATTGGCACTTGTCTCAGGTATTTGGCATTGAGAAATGCTGGACAGGGACTTAAGAAGAGATCCGGAAATCCCAATTTATCAGCTTATTTTCCGTCTTTGGTAGAAAATTCATGTAAGAAACAGCGAGTGAGTGAGAAAGAGAGAGAGAGAGAGGGGACGGATAAGGATTGGCAAGAGAGAAGATGGAGAAGAAAAACGAAGAGAAAATGAAATATAGAAATATAAGGAAAAAAAACTCTATCCATGAGAAAAATGCAAAAGTCAAGACTGAAAAACTGCAATTCATTAGAACTAATAGCATCACTGAACAGAACCACTCATGGGAAAAACAGAAATAAAAATTTCAGAAAAGGTCTTGTGATATACTGGTGTCAATTTTTAAGTCTGTAGACAAAACTACATGACCAGAAACGCTGGAACGCACAAACATGCAAAGCACAAACACATGAACACACGCACATATATATAAAAAAGGATGGACCTCTTAGCCATCTTTGGTGGCGATCGTTGTTCAATAAAGCGGTCAGAATTTTGCAGACAGGTAAATGGAGAAAAACGGGAAACTGAAGAACCGGATGTGGCAGAAGCGAAACCTTTTCAAACTAAGTTATGAGGATTCCGGAAGAAAGGCCATAGAAAGGCAGACGGGTTGAACAAACTGAAAACGAATTACGTTGGATCGAAGACTGACAAGAAATTTAAACATATATATTTCAAAGAGAAGTCTGAAGAAAACAGCTGGAGAGCGACAGGCCTATAGGAACCCGTGGGTTCTGCTTCAAGAGACTCAGTCCAATTCACCACGGATTAGCCGATTAACTTAATAGAAGCAATGACAACCGACTAGCTGACCCTGATCCAACAAGATCGTGATTTTAATGAAGGAGAAAAAAGAAAGTTGGAAGAGTCGTGTCAGTGGATATTCAGTTGATATAAATAGAGATGCTGATAGCCACAATAACTGAAAAAAATTCAAGTCTCAACTCAACTTATGACACAGCGTAGCAAAGATTGAAATTACTAACAATGATTAGTGAAATTGACTTACTATTAATTGTTCAAGAGCAAGCGATTCAAGAAGATATTTTTCTAAGAAGGCGAAGGTTAAAAAGTTGGAAATAGAAGTGAAAAAGTAAGAAGAATGAGAAAAAAGATGAAGGAAAAGAAAAGAGAGAAAATATAAACGAATGGGAAGACAGTGTGTGTATGTGTGTGTGTGTTTACAATGTAAGTTTATACTGGATTGGTCCGTCAGTTTGTGACCGGTAGCATGCATGCGTGTTCTCTTCAAATTCGGATTTTAACTGATCCAACAAAAGACAAGATAAGTAACTTTTTCATCAAATAAATAAAATCTCAGCATCAAAATGAAAGATAAAAAAACACGTCGGAAGAATAAGAGATAAAATTGAAGACCGCGGGAGAAAGTCAACGATTAGAAAACTGTCAAATCAGTTTTTTTCAGCTTCAAGTTATTCTGGCTATCTGTATATCTCAGTCTGTCCGAATTTATCCCTCAGTCTGTTCGTTTCTGTATAGCTATCTGTCCGTATCTATCTATCTATCTATCTATCTATCTATCTATCTATCTTTGTCACACGTCCAAGCCGTACCAATGGAGCTAAAGAGCTGAACCTAACCAAGAGACAGATCTGCAAATTGAGAACCATGCAACGTGCACATGAAAGAATTATGCTAGACCTCAAATGGAGAGACCACAAGACAGCACAGTACATCCGGAAAAAGACAAAAGTCAGGGGCATCATAGAATCCATTAAAAAAATCTATTGGTAGTTGGCTGGCCTTGTTGCAAGAATGGTGGACATCCGATGGACATCACGACTCACGACATGAATCCCCTGAGATCACATGCGCAAACGAGGCTGGCAGAATTTTACATGGAGGGACGAGCTAGACAAGTTAATAAAGTACTGGCTCTGCAACGCCCATGATAGAGAATTGTGGCAAATCCTGGGGAAGGTCTATGTCCAACGAAAGACATCAAAAGACTGATGATAATGATGATGATGATGTCTGGAAAGAATTAAAAGAAATTTGTTTTGAAAATCCCCTCAATAAGTTTTCAATATGTGTGAGTGTATGTGTGTGTGTGTTTGTGTGTGTGTGTTTGTGTGTGTGTGTTGTGGATGAGAACTGAGGTCAATTTACAAAGTAAGTCCATGCTAAATCGGTCTCACAGTTTGTGACCGGTAGTGTCCAAGCGGGATCTTTGTCAAATTCGGATTTTTTAGTGATCAAAAAAAAAAAAAAAAGAAAAGATGTGTAACTTATTCAGTGATCACTTTTCTCCCCGATATTTTAATTGATCACCCCCACCCCTACATGGCATATTGTCAAAAGACTGTGGAGACGTAGTGGTTCTTAATGAGCGACTAACCAGACCTGTTTTTTTTCGCCACCATCTTGTTCCCTCGAACCGAACAAAATCAGAATTAGAAAAGATAGATGAATAGATAAATCCAGGAATTGGCAGAAGGCAGCCGACACATTCTTAAAAACCACAGACGAACGTTGTAGCTCTTTTTACATAGAATCAAGATTGCATTTCGAGCCAAAGATGAAAGATAATAGAGAAAAGACTGCTTTATGCATATTTACTCATATAATCTGATTGCGACAGACTGGGATAGAATCGGCATTCATTAATTTTAGCTTAGTAAAAATTCTAAGACTAGCGTACCCGTGTCGTCAAAAACGATGGCCTCGATGGAATTGATATTTATTTTATTATTCACTAGTTTTTGTCTAATTCCTTCCATTTTTACACTTCATGTGCTGCGTATATTAATATGTTTCTTGGTATGCTCTCATTCAATAAAGTTCGAGAATCAATGTTATAAAGTCTCCTGCGAATAGCACAGCGATAAATATTCAGTCCGAATAGTTTTGATTTAGATTTACGAGAGAATAATATTGTTATAGTATCTCGTACTAATATCGTTAATACCTATTTTATATAGAACAAAATTGGATTGCACTGTTCAATTCATCTTTTTGCTCTTAACCTATATCTCTACATCAAAGATACTGGGAACGTTTTGAAATATTTTTAATTGATTAAGGGTGTTATCGAAAATAGATATGCAAAGACACGTGGCGTACGGTTACAGAAGATTTCGGATGTGCAAGTGGCCTATGGGTCAGCAGCTCAAAAATTAGAATAGGCGAATCGAATTCAGGCCCCGAATTGTGATTACTTCGCATTTTTGCTTTTGAAATGGACATGAATCAATTTCTTATTATCCATTGCCGCGGGAGACAAACGGTCTAAGAGACTGACAGCTCTGAATTCAAAACACAACGCGTCACAGGGTACAAAGAGCTCGGCGTGACACGTTGAGCACGCTGATCTTTCATCCTCAGTCTTTTAACATTCGTCGTTGAACATCGACCTTCCCCAGGATCCACCACAATTCGGACCCTCGTTCTCTTCCTTATATATTGTGCTGTCTCATGATCTCTCCATGTGAGGTTGAGCATGATTCTCTCATGCGCACGCTGCATGCTTCTCAGTTTGCGGGTTTGTCTCTTGGTCAAGTCCCATGTTTCAGCTCCATAAGTGACTATCAGGAGGATGCATTGATTGTATACTCTCCTTAACAGGATAATTCGGATCCTCTTTTTTTTTTGAAGGTCGAGCTTGCGCTGCCGAAGGCTTGCCATCCGAGGGTGATTTTCCGTTTGATTTCTTCTTCTTTTGTGGGTTTCATAGACATTTGTTGTCCTTGGTAGATGTATAGGTCTACTTTCCCTAGTTTTGCATCTTCGATTTTGACAATCATGTTCTGATTGTCGATGTGATTGTTTTACCGAAGTTCATGTGCAGGCCGACTCTTGCTTTTTTTTTGTCTAGTTCATCTGGCATTAGTTGGAGGTCGTGTAGGTTCTCTGCAAAAAAGATGATGTCGACTGCAAATCTGATGTTGTTCAGATCTGCTGATCATCCACTGCACCCCTATCTGTCTCCTGCCGTCTTGACAGGCAGTGACGAGAGGCTCTGACTGTGCGCATATTTCTCTTGCTTTGACTTTCCAAGTCAAGATATGATTTCAGATTCTGGTTACTCAGAACTGAACGGTTGGCCATCTTCGAATATAAAGGGCAAATACCATCTGCTAAATATGGCACAAGGCAAAAAGGAAAGAGCATCCAGAGTGGACAGAAATCACTACTATAGTCATAATTTGTACAACTAGCTTGCGATGTGATAAAGGCACAAGATGTAGAGGATAACTCTCACTGCAATACTCATGGATTCCAAGACTGATAATTTTTCTACAAGGTGTTCTAATAAATATTCACCTAGTTAGGTATTGTGTAGCTTAAGGCTACAAATATACAGCACTGCTTAAAGATCTCTAATCTTTAAAGAAAACTAATCAATTACTGAAAAATCTATATAATCTTTATCCGAAGTCAATTTGTTTGTTTGTATGTTTTTATATTTTGTTACCATAACACAGCAAAAACAATGCTCAAACTTGCTAATTTGCAACTTGGTAACAATAGTGTAGGGTCTTTTTTTGCTCAAGCCAATATTCTATATCACAATGATCTGATTACTTAGTATATTAAATGTTAATCATGGATTAGTTTTCCGAATCCATTTTCAAACTAACACAATGAATATTTTTTTTACTAGGAATTAACTTGACATTAACTTTAATGGGCACTAAAGTCTTTGAGCGAGTGAATCTAAATTCTGACTAATTTATAAGTCGGGGTTTACTACCGGAAATCGTTTTGATAAACTACTTATTTATTAGATGAGGAATATATTTTCTCTTTTCGGATTTGTCAGAAGGAAAAGATGAAAAACGAAATTCAAATTCTTGTAAGCGGTGGTCCCACCTTTGTACGGAATCTATACCCAAATTGATAGTAGTGGAACGTTATCTGCTGGAGTGTGAACTAATTTCAGTCTTAATGATCTGTGTGATTTAGTTGCTCATTATTAATCCATATTACGATTTCAGCATGTTTGTTTGAAGGTGTGTTACCGTAGCACAGTAAAAATGACACATCGTACCACTTTATTTCCCACAGCAATAAGGTGAATGCTCTAACTTAGAAAATTGAGCAATTTCCAGGCTAATTGAGTCACCCATGTCCGAGCAATTATCTAAATTTAATATGAATTGACGAAAAAATGTCTGGGAGATAACTCCGGATCTAATAACTGCCAATTACTGTTCTTTCTTGGAAAAAAGGAAAGAAGAAGAAGCAAATAATTGAGATAAATTCTATTTATATGAACTTAAAGTGATCTAACTTCATGCTTAATGGTCGTCGAAGAGGATCCGAGTTACTGCATTACAAATGGTCTACGAGACTTAATGTCACAAGTGATGTGACCGGGACTTTTGAACCCATTAACCCAGCAGGAACAGCCGGTATATATATGATCGTGTGCACCATGTATCACTTCATGGTCAAATGACCAAGTTATTAACTAAGCTAATGAAGGTATTCATGAGCTTACTTTGATGTGGTACAAAAGTACAATGATATGTTTCATATTTCAGCCGTGATTTTCATTAAAATCAAGCAAAATCATAACTTTCCCGCAAATAATTTTTCTTGATCAGCCATTTTTAAAGAGGTCCCCGAGAGGCTATAGCATATTTGAAGAGACGTATTCATTGAAATAATGAAAAGGGAATTTCTGTTCATCCAGTCATATAGATAGATAGATAGATAGATAGATGTTCACAGCCCCTCCAATTAGATTGATTGCTGGATATGAACAGACCGCTCTTAAATGAGTAAACCTCGTACAACTTTTTATTTATTGAAAGTAAATGTACTTCTAAACCAAATATATCAAGTCTCTCTTAATTATTTCTTTTGAAACGTTACATAATCGAAATTACCAAGTGTAATTCATAATCAAACACGACAGCATTGAAGCTCTGTTTCCAAACTATGAACGAATTACCGTCCAAAAACGAGTACATCCCTACGAAAAATAAGTTTATTTCACTTATATATAAGTATTTTTGAATCGTACACATCATATAGGCTAAACTTGCATGGTAAATACATTTATGTGCACATACAGATATGGAGGTACAAAATATACTTTAATATACTTCAACGCCGAAGATTATACAAAGAAAGTTTCTGATCGAAACCCAGCTAATAATAACGTGATAAGCTACAAGCATATTGGTCGATTTTCCTATCATATATGTGTATTTTTCAATGTACTGTTTTCAGGTGTTGCTTTTTCTATGGTTATAGTTTTCCAT
>OY735203.1:57204560-57317060 GCA_963457665.1 Thysanoteuthis rhombus | reverse complement strand
GACTTGTGGAGTAGCTTTAATTTACACGATACACATTTGGAAAAATACAATCATTAGCAAGAAAGACAGTCTGTCTTTGTTCAAATACTCATGAGCAGTACCTTTTATATAAACGAGGGTTCCTTCATATAAAAGTACCACCAATTGTCAAAGTGGCGTACATAGATTATAGTAATGTAAAGGTCGACGCTACCATTATTCCCCTGAAGAAATGAATCAGGACACCTTTTTTTAATATATATATATATATATATATATATATATATATATATATATATATATATATATATATATATATATATATATATATATGTGTGTGTGTGTGTGTGTCTACCAAAATTCTTGAACAAAAATCTATTTGTGCCTGCTATGATGAGTTATGAAGATTACTCTTGTCACACAATCAACAGTAAACAAATTGTCTGAGCTGGGTTTCGAATCCAGGTCTTTTTTTTTTTTCTATAACTGTTTGGGTTACTGTTGTTTTTAGTTCAATGGAATGTTTTTTGTATATTACAGTCTCATTTCTCTTTCATAACTTAAATCCGTTTGGAAGCGATTTTTGTCTTAGCGGTAATTCGCATAATACGAACTCTGCACTAACCTTCATATTAAGTATCAAAAATATTTGTTAAATGTAAATAAGATTTACGTATTCTTATTTTTCATAATATGAGTTCAAGAAATTTATTTCCTTTAACGTTATGAAACAGAAAAAGGCTTTACCTCCTTTCCCTTTGAAAACTACCTACTTGACGGGGGTTGATGAAACCATTGACAACAAGATGTTCTTAATATGAAACTGAACCCGAAGGCAAGTATTTGTGGCTTATTTGCTTATCACTCAGACTCAGAGTCAAATGAGTTTTACCCCTTAGTCCGCTAGAATTTTCAAGTTTTTTCTGTTAGATCCATTTAACAGAAAATTATGTCAAGTTTGTACGAGCGTGCCAACTTTGGCAGTCCGGCAAGTTGCCGTTGCGTGGTCTTGTCCGTCGTATGTTATATTGTTTATCATGTGCAGATTGTCCCTTATCGACATCGATAAATGAAGAACCATCAAAGAAAAAGAAAGAAAACGGGGTATGTGCAATCTCTTGGAGAGATGTGGCACTAAGAACCGGAATTTGAAGAAATTGCTGGCGGAGACAACAGCTACAGTGTTTGTTGAAGTATCCAAATCAAGACTGTAAATAAATCAAAGTTGTTAACACACAAAAATATTGAAAAATAATATTATCAAATTCGGAAGGGACGGTTGCTCTACAATGATAGAACAAAACAAGTGGATTTCTCGAATTACTAAAATATGTTAAGTCATCTGTTTTCAGATTTAGATTTGTATGCCATTTATTTTCTGTTCTGAGTGTAAGTCATGCTGTGCCAGTGTTTCCATCATATTTAGAGTCTCTTTTAAAAGACCTAACGTCAAGCACCAGCAAGAGACAAAATGATTTTGTAATTATCCAAGATGTTCTTCAGAACGTTCATCATGAAATACAAAAGCTGGCACGAACATAGTGGCTATCCAGACAAAAAGTTAAAAGTGTAATTTCAGAACAATGCAAAGCAAATAAATGATATACTATGGAACAAAACACTTTCTTTGTTTCCTAGAATATATACTAGAATATATACTGAAAATAGTCATTGCTATAATTAATATTGCATTCCAATCTGTACATTTTAGATTGCACAAGTTTCGCTTAATGGCATCGACAGAATATACGAACATTCTAAAGCATTTTCATTGAAAAAAACAGTCACATGTAAAATGGACAGTATAGAATTGATTCCAGAAACAATATGAATCGTAAAGATGTAAAAATGTACTCCAGTCTGTTAGGGCAATGGCTCTTTTAGATCAGGAGCCTCTTCCTGGTAATAGTAGTGCTATGTTTGAAAATGACTTTAAAATTCCGGAAAAAAAAAGTGTAGGCAAATCAAGAATAGATCTTTTTTGATGAAGTTGGCATCATCGCTAAATTAAAAGTTTAAATCCAGAGATAGCCAGAGATCCCAAAACTGCACTATCGATTGCAAATATAGCAGCTTACTTCAAAACACATTTTTCCAAAAATAAAGTAAAATGACCTTGTCCACGAGCAGAGAGGCCTTCAAATGTTAACAGACTTGTACCGCATTCCTAAAAACATGATTTCAGGATACTGGTATAAATGACAGCCTTGGTCATCCAAAATGTCTATCATCAGATTTTACGGCCGAATTGACAGGTCTACTCGACTCCTACGCTTGTATAGAGATATATCTCTTTGAAAACAACAGTTTTGAAACAAGGAACACTGATATTTTGAAAAAAAAAATCTGCTAGAGGACTTCTCGTTAAGCAATCAATAGAAAAAATGATTAATACTTGTATATCAAGGAATCTCAAAAAAGATATAATAAGGGATATTCAAGAAGTTGCAGTATAACAAAGATATTAGGTAACGCTCCAAACAGCTGAGAGTTCTGATGAAATGGCCTCAATTTATAAAGATTTTGATAAATTGTAATTAAATCAAGTCAGTGAAATATATTTGTAACACTACTTAATAGCTAAGTATTGTCTATCGATAATTTTCTTCATTTTAAAACTGCCTTTTTGAGTATTTTTTTTACGCAAAATTTGCTTATTTGAGTACGGGATATTTTTTTAAGGAAGAGCTGCTTGTAGCCCTCAGTGGGGCATCGCTTATTTATTCATCTAAGTCTATCCATCTATCTATCTATCTATCTATCTATTTATCATTTCATATTCATTTAAATATCTATATCACTGTGTGTGTATGTTTGTGTGTGCAGATGCGTAAAATTGCGAACATATCGGTCTGAGTATAACCGATGCTTAATAATCTTCACTAAACTGAAAATTCAAACACCCTGACCCGTCCTTTATTTGGGCCAGCAAAAATCCTGTGACCCTTTTAACATTCGGTAATGCTATTTGTGACCTGAATGACTCGGATATTCTGCACAATTTTTTTTTTAAATATATCAAGCACGTGCGTTTGGCAAGGAAATCTTAGGATGTTCCATTTTCTCCGGCTCAGATTAGGTAATACTTATATCTCTATGTATACGTAGATCTAACTATCTATCAATCGAAATTTTCGATCTCACCCTATCTATCTATCTATCTATCCATCTATCTATGTCCGTGTCCTTGTGTACGTGCGGGTAAAGCTCTTGACATACCAGATTAAGTATACCCAGCAGGTCCTTGTTCTCCACTACCAACACCTCCTCTTCCTCCTCCTCCTCTTCCCCATCATCATGATCATCATCATGATCATCATTATCATCATGATCATCATGATCATGATCATCATCATCATCATCATCATCAGCAGCAGCAGCAGCAGGCTTTTAGTAGTTGTTGAACATAAACCTTTTCCAAGATCCACCGGATTTCACTGTCGCAGACATCGCAGTGCCAATATTTGTACCTGTCGTCACGCCATCTTAATTTCTGCTGGCCACAATTCCGGATATGATCTTTTGGATCCATGTTGTGAGTAACAATATCCAGAGTTTGTCTGACAGTCTTACAGCATGGCCTGCCCATTGCCAGTTCAATTTTCAAATGGATTTTACAATATCTTTGACTTGTTTTTCCTTCGATATGATGTGCTGTCTTGTGATCTCTCCATTTGATGTTAAGCATGGTCCTTATAGGCCCTTCTCTTCGAAACTGATGATTCAAACACTCTTACCCATTCTTTATTTGGGTCAAGGAAAATATTGTGACCCCTTTTAACATCCCAATAGTGCTATTGGTAACCGAGAATCGACTCAGATATTCTACAAGGTTTTCATGAAGGATATCAAATACGTGCGTTGGACAAGGAAATCTTAGAAAGTTTTGTTTTCTCAGGTTCAGAATTGAGTGGCAAAGTGTGACCCGTATTCCAGCTTCATCTGTTAAAAAATACTACTTGAATAATATTTAGGGAATATTTGCTTCTCTTTACTTGTCTTCCTTTTCTGTTATTTCGATCGCAATTTCGCACATTTTGTCAGGTTGGACATCAAATCTATAGGAGGTAAAAAAAATTGATTTTCGTTATTTTATCGATTTTTTATCGATTTTTTTTTACCATTGGAAAGTGAAGCAGACGATTAACATAAGCCAAGCAGCCATGGTTCAATATTTTGTCCTCAATTGTAATCATCGATCAGATTGTCATTGATGCAGCGATTACTAATTCCTTGAAGATTCCGAAGCTTGAAGACATTAATAAAGTAAACATTAAACATCTTCATAATTTGGGGGGAAAAACAAGTGCTATTTCAGTAATAGTTTTTGACCCTGGAACCGGATGATATATCATAAGGTCAGCACTTTGCCATTCTATTGTTAATTCTTGGATTTCGATATCGTAAAGAACAGGGTACATAAGGAGAATAATTGTATATGTGTTATTTTTCTTCGAAACTCCATATGGACCAAACTTCGGTTTTTACTCGTGAATATGGCAGTTAGTCTAGACAATATAACTAGTATAAAGAATTAAAGAAATAGGCAGCTGTAGGAATTTGAACCTGTGTCCAACATGAGGCCGTTTTATCACGACACCGCTCTTACCAATTTAACTGAACAAGATAAGACTTGGGTATGAAGCAGTTTTTCAGACCTCTGTCATCCAAGCTGGTAAGAGTGGCGTCCTGTTAAAAAGGCCTCCTGTTGGACGCAAATTCGGCTCATGCAGCAGCCAATTTCATCAATTGTTTATTCTATTTATACTGTCTAGACCAACTGACATATTAACCATGGAAAAATTAGATGTCCCAAGTACAGTTTCAAATAGAACTAGTGCATTTATAATCGTCTCTATGTTTACATACATTTACTTGCACTACAAGCAGTTATTACTCACTGATATATTCATCAAAGGTTATGACAATTCAGAATAGATTAGGCAGAAAATTTGTTAAAATGAAACAAAACATTAAACTGCGCTTAAGGAGTTGATATTATGACTAGAGTGTCATCTCCTGAGGCTCGATAGAGCCAGTAACTGGGCTTAGATATTATTCATTCTTTTATCCAAAAAGTCTATATTCTTCGTTGGTATCAAAAGCTTCTTAGACAAAGGTTTTCACACATGGAAATCTCCTAAGAACGGAGTATGAAATCGGCAAGCCAAGTTCAACCCCTGGTTTACACAGTATGTATTCACTTCACACGAATACACTAGGGAAAGGCATGGCCACATCTCTTCTACTCCCTGCCATGGACAAATAATTGGCGTAACTGGACTCTCTAAGTATGGCTGACAATCAGTCTAAGTGAAGAAAAACCCTAATTCCAAACTAGCCGGATAAGGGATTGGCTCCGTCAGGCTATCTTACCCTTGACACACCCACGATGATGGTGCCCCCATCGATCCAGCACTGAATTACAGGACAGGTAAAGTTAAAAGGTACGATCTCTGTAAACACACTACTTTGACGATTATATTTTCTTGAAAATAATAAATAAAAATTATCTATACAAAAATTTTCAATTCAAAACATCTTTTGAATATTTTGATAATCCCGTTTTAAAAAAAATGTCAAGATATACCTTTTGCCATATTCACTTTTCTATGTACGTACATATTTATTTATCTATGTATGAATTTATTTATGCATGTATGCATGCATCTATCTATCTATCTATCCATCTATCTATCTATCTTGCTATATTTACTTTTCTGTTTTGAATTCTTAAACTCTAATCAGTTTATTCCGATTGAGTGAGTTTTAAAAGTTTAAGATAACTCAAGGAGACAGCCGAAATAATTCTTTAAAGAAATTTTGTATTCAATCTTTTTTTTTTTTTTTTCGTCTTTTGTTCGGGGAATCAACTTTTTGTTCCTCCTGACTGGAGTATAGTCAATGGAAACTGAAAAGGCAATAACAATAGCCAAGTAAATGAAACTTTTTTTTTTAAAGAAACGACCTCCATTTTCGTGATTTCACATCTAATAGAAAATATTTTTATTTTCGTCCTAACCTGAAGCAGGCTGATTGTAGTTCATAGATGCAATGAAAACATTTCTTCTCTCAATAGCTAAAGGCTCTCTTTCAAGCAAGTAGAGGCCAATCGATCATTTAATGATATCGACCTCATCTTAAAAAAAAGAAGTTATCTGTAATTCCCCTTCAATGATTACGTAATTCGCTAAAGATCACAATATGACGCAAGCATCTCAACGCCGTAGGGGGGAAATAAGTAAAGAAAGATAGGAATCGCACGTCACAAGCTATTATCAAAGAAGATATAAGTGGGTATATTAACACTGATACATATGATTGATGGTATGGAAGTTTGAGAAGGGTAAGTTAGGTCAGTGGCGTACAGGAAAGCATTTGTTTAGCATTTCGAGAAAATGGATCTTGATCTAGTGGGAATCGTCTTGAAAGAACAGCTTCCAAACTTGCACTGTCCAAGGTAAGGAAAAACTTGAAAATTTATAAACTAACCAATTATGTAAATATTTTTTCAATGCTTTAGCGTATAGGCAAGAACATATCTTTCTTAATATGAAAATACCCAATCAACTCTCAACACAACATACATATCGAGGGATATACATACATACATATATATATATATATATATATATATATATATATATACATATGTATTAATGATTGTGTCATCCACTGTTTCGTTGTATTACAACACTTCAATGTGGCTATAGACTATCCACTATGCATATAGACTATCGAGTATCCCTTCCAGTACCGCTAAGTAGGGTTAAAGCCGTCGTTTCGGTTCCAGAAGCGGATGCTCAACCCGCGTCCTATGTAAAACTGGATGGTCAGCAGGACTAAATCATATCATATATTTACTAACACATAATTCTCAATCTGCTGGAGTGCTCTTTACAGGAGTCGGAAGAGCATTGCATTGCAGCTCATAGTAGATGAATGCCATATATATATATAACACATCATACTTTGCTATGATCAATGCTCTTTCTATTATATCAAAGTGAATGTACGTTTGTGTATATGGTTAGGTCTGTATGTATGCATGTAAGAATATTCCAGTTGTAATCCCAATTTTGCACCCCGAACTATAGGCCCATGAGCCTACTCAACTGTGTATACAAACTTTTCACAAAGATCATCACCGACCGAATCACAAAAACACTCGATGAAAACCAGCCACGTGAACAGGCCGGCTTTAGAAGAAGCTACTCGACCATGGACCACCTGCACTCGATAAATCAACTGAAAGAAAAAGCAGCAGAGTATAAACTACCACTTGCCATAGCATTTATCGACTTCAAAAGGCGTTCGACTCAGTAGAAATCGCTTAGGTCATGGAGGCCACTAGTCAGCAAGGTGTAGATCCAGTATATGTTGAAGTGTTGAAACATATATACAATCACGGCAGCTCATTTATCAGGCTACATAGAGACTCGGACCCCTTCCAGCTCCAGAAAGGAGTAAGACAAGGTGATACCAGCTAACCTAAAGCCTGCCTCGAGATGATCTTCAGAAAGCTAGACTGGGAGAGTAAAGGAATTAAAATAGACGGCGAGTATCTGAGCAACCTCAGATTTGCAGATGACATAGCCCTTTTCGCAGAGAACTTACACGACCTCCAACTAATGATAGATGAATAAATGAAGAGAGCAAGAATGTCAGCCCACACATGAACTTCAGCAAGACGAAGATCACGTGCAACAACCACATTGGAGATAAAAACACTAAGATCGAAATCGAGGACACAGAACTCGAGAAAGTAGACCACTGCATCTACCTAGGACAACGAATCACCATGAGACCCTCAAAAGAAGAAGAAATCAAGCGAAGAATCACACTACGATGGCGAGCCTTTGGCAGGGCTAGCTCAACCTTCAAAAATAATAAAATCCCATTAATCCTAAAGAGAGGGGTGTATAACCAATGCATCCTCCTAATAGTCACCTATGGAGCTGAAACATGGAACTTAACCAACAGACAGACCCGTAAACTGAGAACCATGCAACGTGCACATGAAAGAATTATGCTGGGCCTTACATGGAGAGACCACAAAACAGCACAGTACATCCGAGAAAAGACAAGAGTTAGAGACATCATAGAATCCATAAAAAATCTCAAATGGTGGTGGGCTGGCCATATTGCAAGAATGGCAGACAATCGATGGACATCACGACTCACAACATGGATTCCCCGAGACCACATGCGCAATCGAAGCCGGCGAAATGTTCGATGGAGAGACGAGCTAGACAAATTCAGAAAGTACTGGCTCTGCGACACCCATGATAGAGAAGTGTGGCAAATCCTGGGGAAGGTCTATGTCCAACGACGGACGCTAAAAGACTGATGATGATGATGATAATGAGCACCCAGGAAGCTAAAGCTCAGGGATACATTTTCCATAAGGTGAACACCATAGGCCATGAGATGTTTTTCGACGGTGAATGTGAATCAATCAAATGTTTCTTTGAATATTGTTTCCTTGTTTAACAAAAACGACTCATTTTGCCAAATTTTACCAGTTCGTAATTTAAATAAGAAAAATATTGTATTAAAAGACATTCGACGGATAAATATGCATTATTGTCTTCAGTGCCAACAAATATTTCTATTCATTTGAACACTTTATTTCATAGATTTTTGTTTTGATTTTACGATTTTAGTATCCTTTTGATACTTTCCTCGTATAGTACGATAATGTGTCTGTACCCGAAAGGTCAACTCTCGAAAAAAGAATAAAGAATTAACAAGATAAATTACGGCATGGAGGAAGAAAGAAGAAGAAGAAGAAGAAAAAGATCGAAAGAGGGGATGGAGAAAACAACGAACAAAAGAAATTGGATGGAACAAACAAAAAGGAAACAGAGAAAGAGAGAAACAAAGAAAGGAGGAAACAAAGAACAGGGTAAAGAAAGAAGGAAAAGGGAACGAAAGAAGGGAATAAAAGGATGGAAGAAACATAAAAAAATGAAAGTAGGAAAGAAAGAAATAGAAAACAAAATTATGAATAAAAGAAACAACAAGACTGAAGTAATTGAAGAACACAGCAAAAAAAAAAAGAAAGAAAAACGTAATTTTTCAAAATGTCGTCAGATTGTCTTGTTTTTAAAATTGAAATTTTTCATTGAATTAAACATGCCCTTATTTCCAAACGACTACCAATGGCATTGATTTTGGCAGGAATTATCATACATTTGCCGCTCAGGTACCGGAAAATTTGCATTGCTTAAAAGTAAAATTATAATTTGAACACGATTTATATACATATTGCCTAAATTTCAATTTTATCCTTTGTTGTTCGACACACGCACTCATGCACACAGAACGGTTTTGTGTGTGTTTTAAAAGCGATAGACTTGAAGAATGAAAGCTTAAGTAAAAGAAAAATCAAGTATGCCTACGAATAAATGTATTGAAGATTTGGATTTTTAAATAATATTTCACGAACCACACATCATTGTTCCACATAGAGTGCTTCCATTGCACTGGGTTAGACATCAGAATATAAATAAGGATAAGAATTCTTTTCTGCGTGAACAGTTGGAAGAAAGCCTATGAGATTTTTATCAAAGATAATGCATTTGTAGAGAAACAGAGCACAAAATCCAATCCATATTACTGAATGCTGCGTCAGTCTGTCAATGCCGAACCAGATTAGATTATTTTTCCAGAGTTCTAAGACAAAAAAAATCGAACGTAGAGAGTCGTTTTGTGAAGAATTAATAAAGAGAACTTTCATGAAACAAATGAATAAACATACTAATGGCATAGTCTTTTAGTACGTTTAGTAATTGGATAATGCAACATAGAGCGCCACAAAATAAGTATGTCATCTGCTCAGAGCCACAAGGCAGAAATCGAATCTTTTCATACACGCGTAATAAATCTCTTTGGATTTGTTCTATCGGTTGTATCGAGGCCTGTCAAACGGTTCTCGATATATTATAAACTGTTGGATACTTTTGAAACAGACTATATATTCAGAATTCCTCACCTAAAAAATATTTCACGTTTGAACTGACATTTGTCCCTTTATCGGTTGAATGCTTATGAACATTACCATTAATATCAATCACTAATCACTATTAGTATGGAGGTTTTTAACTCTGTACAATCCACGAAGCCAAGACAAAGTCTGTGATTTTGCCAAAATGAATATTCATTTCAGTGATGCCACAAATTGATAAGTTAAAAGCCAAGGGGAATGAAGTAAGCAGAAAGGAAGGTGAGAAAGTAATTGCGTGAGTAAATTATTGATTTCTTTTCTCACTGTTTGTTACGTATAGGAATTTTGATCCAATCTAAGATTCTATTCTCTGGATATATATATATATATATATATATATATATATATATATATATATATATATATATATATATATATATATACATACATATATACATACATACATATATATATATATATATGTGTATATATATATATATATGTATATATATATATATATATATATAGATAGATAGATAGATAGATAGATAGATAGAGAGAGAGAGAGAGAGAGAGAGAGAGAGAGAGAGAGAATAAAAATAAAAATATATACTATCAATTCTTTGTATTTTTTCATTCAAAGAGAGCTCAATACTTTATGTAATGGATAGTTATATTACTTTGGAACCCTGTTTGAAATGATTCTCCGTTATTACACGGTGAATGTATCATTTAGCCTAGACAGCGTAAAAAGAATTATCAATAAAGTGGATAGGAGTGCCGCAGGAATCGAACATGCGACCGAGAGGTAACCGTTTCAACGTAGCGTTGCTCTTACCAGTGAGCTAAACAGCCGTCGGTAATGCAATGGCCCAAATAACTGCCTCAACTCCAAATTCTCATTTGTTCATTCACTGTCCATATCTGCACTATTTTTTCTCAATGCACACAATTGTATTATCAAGAAATAGGTGTATAATTCGACGGAAATGATTATAAAATAAAACAAGAACAACGCAACCAGAAGAGTCTACCAATCGCTCCGATTCTTGCAGAAGTTCCATTTCCTTCAGTTGCTTATATTATTAATGCTGTCTTGGCCAAATGATGCATCCACTATGTAATAACGGGAGATCATTTCAAACAAATTCTCAAAGTAATATACTGCATTTATAATATGCGTATGTTTGGATGTATATTTGTAATAGCATTCACCATAGACTCCAGAACACGAGAACAGCCCACATTGCCTATGTACCATGATGCATGAAAAGAAAATAAATATTCTAATGTTTATTATTTTGGTGAGTACAATGTGATTGCAAATTTGCCTAAATCATTTTTACTGCATGGATAAACTCGATAATGATTTTAGAATATAAAATGCTTAATATATATAGCATATTAAGCTTTATTGCTATTAACACTTTTCGAAATTAAAACTTTTCCGAAAATCGAAGTCAATTATTTCTCAATATCTCTTAATGCAATTTATATATTTTTCAACATTGTTTTTTTTTTTTTTTTTTTTAAATGTTTTACACATACTTCGATATTATGGTACTAAGAGAAAATCTTACTAGTCAGTGGTTTACCATGTAACTGTTCCGGGGATTTAAAAACAAAACATCTCGCTTCCATCAATATTATAATTACCAAATAAATTAGCCTTGTGTAAATAGTTGAGACGAAACCAGGCAACATTCAAGCCCTTTCTGACTAGATCCGGCGAATATTTCCCAATTCATCCGATACAAATCTGCAGTAACCATTTTTTATGAATGGATTTGGCAAAACATTCAGTTTAATTCAAATCACTTTTTTATGAACGTCAACAAATACATATTCGTAAAAATAAAATATTTTTTGAGCTTTCAGTGGGATGGGGGATCTTTTTATTTACATTGTAACTATAATCCTAAAGTAGACTGTTATTTGTGGAAGAAATCGCTTTTATAAATTTCATGTTATTGGAGTCTTAAACCCAAACTTCAGCTTTCCATCATTTTAATAACAGCATCACGAAAAGCTGCACAAATTACCTTGACATCTGACGGTGTGTGTTGGCCTGTACAGGTACACGTAGGAATGTGCTCGAAATTTCACAACGGCGTCCTACCCCCATACCAAGATTCGTTCGCACCAAGTGCCACTACGTCACCCACCTGCTAGTGTTGTGTAAGAAAACATTTATTGAAGAGCATATTATTGTATTGTCAAATGTTCAGTTATTTTTTCTCATGTAATGCAGGAATTACCTGCTAGTATATATACATACATGTTGATGAAATTATAATTGGAGAGTAAGATGAAAAAATTAAAAAGAAAAGCTGGTGTTACACCGAGAAAATTTTTATTATCGCTGCGGGGGGGTTGATGAATTTCGATGGTTGCCAGCCATGTTTTCAGAGAAACTTACAGCGATGCAGAGAGAATTATATTTACATGTTTACATGTTTGGGACTGAGGAAAGAAATGGGGATATTTCTGTGTTGTGGTTTGTTTAGCGGGGGATAGAGGAGAGGTGTTTCTGTCTGTATAGAAGTAAATACAAACACCCCCCTCCCATTTCTTCTAAACAAGTAGTGGGACAAGAAGTAAATGTGTAGGTATACATACAAACACATTCCCTGACACTCCTATTAAAAAAAACCCAGATATATTCCCCTATATGTATGTATTCATTTTCTATGACAATGGTATACCCTCCGTTCACGATATCTAGCTTATCAGATAGACAATGTAGCTGGACCTTACTGTTGTTTATATACTCAGAAAATAACTACTTCTACCATTATTTAAAAGTGACGGTTAGAGTGGGTCTTAATTATTTTCCATGCAAGTGTTATATGCTATTGTTTTAACAAGGTATGTATTTTACATAAGTATACATTTGATGTATTAAACAAATGTGTATACACATATACATACGTACACACACACACACACACAAGCACACACACACACACACACATATATATATATATATATATATATATATATATATATATATATATATATATATATTGAAATAAATGATCTTCTTCACACACTAATTGTATCTAGAGCCGACGGGAAATCGTGCCTTTTTAAACAAAGGTGCTAAGGTGTTTATTCAACAGATTCAAATAAATTAGCTGTTGAAATTGATGTAAACAAATTAAAATTTTTGTTCAGGATATTCACCCGAAATGAAGTTTTGCGTCTCGTCTCTTCATTTTCCGTCCAGTCTTTTCCCACAGCTGGCAGCAATCGGTTATTCTTTTGACTCATCTGTTATCCATTTTTCTCGTTATATAATCTGTCCATCTCCATATTTTTTTTAATTGCTTGTACGATCTCCTCCACTTTGGCCCTCTGTAAGATCCATGTTGACCTTTTCCTACTGCTGATCATTCCTAACATTACTTTTTCTATTTCCCTCTGTGTTATAAAGAGTTTTGGTCTATCTGACAAATATTTGTATTTCGATAGCAAAGAAAAGAGTACTAACATATCTCTCGAACTGATATTCTTTACACACTCTAGAATCTTGCTGCAAATTCTGAAACTAGAAGTTCTCCATGTTTGAAGGTGGACTGCAAATAGTCTACAAAATTCCTTCTGGGGCTTTGGACTCATGCTCATTTACTGCCCAAAACTCGACCAAATTCATCATCATCAGTCTCTTAACGTTCGTCGTTGGACATAGACCTTTCCCAGGGTTCGCCACATTTCTCTATCGTGGGTGTCACGGAGCCAGTACTTTCTGAATTTGTATAGCTCGTCTCTCCATCTAGTACTATGTCGGCCTCGGTTCCGCAAGTGATCATTAGGAACCCATGTTGTGAGTGGCGATGTCCATTGGTTGTTTGCCATTCTTGCCATATGGCCAGCCCACTGCCATTTGAGTTTTTTAATGGATCCTAAGATGTCCCCGACTCCCGTTTTTTCCCGGATATATTGTGTTTTCTCGTGGTCTCTCAAGTGCATGTTGCATGGTTCTCAATTTGTTGGTCTGTCTCTTGGTAAGGTTTCATGTTTCAGTCCCGTAAGTGACTATCGGAGGGATGCATTGGTTGTATACCCTTCTTTTTAGGAAAAAATGTGATCTTGTTTTCAAAGTTTGGGCTTGTTCTGCCAAAGGCTTGCCATCCTAGTGTGATTTTTCGCTTGATTTCTTCATTTTTTTTAGGTTCTCATGGAAATTCGTTGAGGACAACCAAATAAGGACCTGTCTAAAAAGACAAGGGTTACCCTAAACTCGAAGTGTGTCTCAAAAGACAGTTTTCTTTTTCTACCAAATGCTGACTGCTTTAAAAATATTGGGCAATCAATGGTCTTTCAGTATCTCAATCAAAAGCAAATGACTCAAAAAATATTCGACATTAAGTGAACCTGTTGATGAACAATATGTAACTATCTGTGCATGGAGTTATTGAACTACTGATAGCAGATAGACTGGTGGAATTATTGGTGTTGTTCTCAACTGGTAAGCCTCGTGTAATTATTTTGTTGTGGGTGGGGAAATTTCGATTCACATGCAGCACAAAGCTAATTGCAAAATCACAAATCAGAAAAGCAATTACTTTTAAAATGTATTTGTTTTTATTTGGTTTAAACTATCCTTTTTTTCTAATCGGCAGCTTCCGACAGGAGATAAGCACACACACACACACACACACACACGCACACACATATATATATATATACACACACACACACACACACACATATATATATGTATATATGTATCGAAAGAGAGAGAGAGAGAGAGAGAGAGAGAGAGAGAGAGAGAGAGAGAGAGAGACTCAAGGGTAAAGGATGTCTTTTTGCTGAGGGTTCACACTATTTACTGCCTAGGTAAGAAAGATTAATCTGATGTCAGCTCATTTTGGGTTTAGTGGCTAATTAACCACCCAGCCATAGTGGTTTAGTCTATCCTTTATACAGTAACATCTCAAATATCGGCTATCTTCCTCCCTTCCCCTTATTCTTAATGGCAACAGTCTTATACGATGGTAGTAGTATCTTCCAGCAGAACAATATGCCCTTCTATACTTCAGGAGTTGTAGAGGAATAATCTCAAGAACATGAAAAATAGTTTATTGCGTTGCCCTAGCTACCAAACTCACCGTAAAACCATAACAAATACTTTCTGTCAAAACATCAACATCAGTCGCACAGAGAGAGGGACAGGGGGGGGAGTGATACACAGAAAACAAGTATCACCTGTTTATCTCTCTTAATCATCAACATTGCCATAATCAGTCTATTAACGTCCGTCGGTGGACGTAGACCTTCCTCAGGAATTGCCACACTTCTGTATCGTGGGCGTCAAGGAGCCAGTAATTTCTGAATCTGTCTAGCTCGTCTCTCCATCTAGTACTCTGCCGGCCTCTGATGTGCATGTAATCACTGGGGATCCATGTGGAGGTCTATAGTGGACAAATCTGCTGTTGTTAAGTGTTCGTCCTCTTTGTTCATTGCAAGTATCCATTTCATACTAAATTATCCATTTTTTAAACTCACTTTTTGTTCACCTCCTGGCTGTCTCTTCGACGTTGCCTTGTAGTCCTTCCTTCCTTTACCTTTTGACTTTTAACTTAAAAACAAAGCAAAACATATCTCTCTTTCTTTTCCGCCCCTAACAGTAAACATTAAAAACTTTTTGATGACTTTGTCGTTATCTTGGGATCTACGGAGTCTCAATTTAGCATTGTTCGATCCAGCTGCATATCTTTCTTATATATTCGAGCACATACATTTTTTGTACATATATATATATATATATATATATATATATATATATATCGATTGAATACGTAGATTTTGCTTATGACAATGGTGTTCTCTCGTCTGAGTATTATTTGCCTTCTTTCAAGCATGTTTTTCATGTTTATTATTACGTTTCTTTTTACAAAAATAAAGTTTCACTCTAATTTGTTTTTTTTTATTCCGATGTTGTAAAAGTTTGATACTGCATTGTATTATTTTATTCTATTTTTAATCTAATTTATAGTTTTTCTTTATCATTTCTAAGTGTACTTCCCTCGGTGACGACATTTGACACTGACCTCTGACCTAGAGTTTAGTAATTTATTTTTATCCTTATATTCTAAGATTTTTTATTTTTCCTTCAAGGTATAATGTATACCTTGAATTTAGGGTTCTACGCATGATCTTTAAAAAAAAATTCCATTCTATCCATATATTTTCTCCACAATCCGTAAGTTTCCAGAAATGAACAAGTGGTGAGATGTCGTTTTTGCGCTTTCGAAGATTAAAGGACGTATTAGGGTTACCTAGTCTGATCTTGGAATTTAATTAGGAGATCCCTATGTAGAATTCGGAATCACTTTTATCTGTCTTCATATTTGTGATTTGTTTGCAATAATGGCGTTTAGAAACCGTTTTGTAGCAGGCATCTCTCTGGTTCTCCACAATTCCATTTTTCATTTATATTTTTATTCGATTTTTTTTTATTTATTTGATTTAGAATTCCATCATCGTGGTAACGAATTATTCTTTTCATATTATTCGTGCAGCTGTACGACAATTTTAATTTGTCTGAGTGGTTGAAAGGGTGGGATAAACCAATTTATATTTCCTTTTCTACTTCTTTTGTTAGTTTAGGTATTTTCATTTTTTATTTTATTTCATTATTAAATTTTAGTTCGTGCTTCACAAATCCACTATCTTCAAGTACTTTTTGGTAAGTTTTGCAGTTAAAAAAAAAACAAACAACTTTTCCATTCAATGAATTCAATGTTAATCTAATATAAACTGAATTTGGGACCTGTTTCAGAGTGGCTGGTGGATTATTTGATCTTCTATCCATATACATTTGAAAGCTGTTAGGTTTATTTTATGTTCTATGGTTTTGGAATTAGGATTGAAGGTAACGTCTGGAAAAATTGACAATTCTGAAATATCTACTTCCATTTTGAAACCCATTCTCTCAAATCCGTAAGTTAATTCTTTCCTTAGTTTTGTCACTTTTTCGGTTATTGCAATTATCAAGAATAATAAGACTGTCGTCTCCATACAAGCCTATATTGGATGAATCTAAGAAGTTAGTTGTTAGTGTATATAAAAAAATAATCCAATTAAATCCGATGTCTGGATATATTTGCCATGTCGTTCCATGTTTCATCTAAGCATGTGAAAACCAGTACATTCACATAGACTTTTAGCCTATACACTTGTATACACGCAAGCACATGCACGAACGTACATACATGTCTACATATCCTTGCACACACACACTAAACATATATAGATACAATCCTATATCTACATACATGACAACACACACGCCCATATATTCACTTACTCTAACATTTGTTTTTAAATATTTCATCAAATAAATGAAGAAAAATGAATGATTTTAATCATTAAGTCTCTCCCCCCCCCCTCATCATATTACATATCAATGGTCGATCTCTGGGATTAATATTCATCAATACATCAAGGAACGATATTATGTTGAAAATAGTAGTTGTGCTCGAAAATGTTTCTGTCATCATTGCGTGCGGCCGTCAATGCATCTACGTTTACTCTCTCTCTCTCTCTTTCTCAAGCGAACACACTTTCACTCACACTCTTCCACACTTATAATCATTATTAAAGAAAATAAATAGTTATGAACGGACTAGAATAGACATATACACACGGATAGTTCATCATCATCATCAACAGCATCCTTTTAGCGTTCGTTGTTTGGACATCAACCTTCCTCAGGATTTTCCTGGCGTCTCTATCATGGGTGTCGCGAAGCCAGTACTTTCTGAAATTGTCTACTTCGTCTCTACAACTTATTTTCTGCCAGCCACTGTTTTGCATATGATTTTGTGTTGATATCCAGCGATTGTCTGCCATTATTGCAACATGACCAGCCCATCATCATTCGAGTATTCTTTAATGGATTTTATGATGCCTCCGACTCCTTATTTTTCTTTAATATATTGTGCTGCCTTGTGATCTCTGCATGGATAGATAGGTACCGAATGGCAGAGAGACCGGCAGAAAATACTTTTTGATAATGGATTGTAGCTACGAACATTATTTTGCGAAAAATGAAAATTGATAGAACAAATAGAAATCAAAATCAGAAAGACACCAGGAAAATGGTCTAACGTCTTTCTCGAGAAAATGACAAAAGAGTCAGTTAAAATTTTGATTGCATTAGAAGTCTCAAAATGACTTCACTTACAAAAACTTCTTTACAAAATTTGTTACTTTTCCCCTGGGGTTCCAACTCCGAATCGTGCAGAGATTTGACAGGTCGACGTCTGCTATTAATTCTCACTTGACTGAATCAATTAATAGAGCTGCAGCTTCGGTACAATACTGATGTATTTGTTTTGACATGATTAATTTCTCTATGTTGGTTCTAGTGGACTAACGGTTAGCAGTACAGAAAACGGAATCGGCAAAATGGGTTCAAAATGCTGATTTAAACAGTTTGTATTCACTTTGCATTGGTGCCATGAAAAAAATCTTGAATCTGTCTCTTTTCCCCTATTCCAAACTATAGCTAAATGACACGACGGATTAGGCTCTTCATCACTGATTGGCAAACAATCTAGGAGAAGCTATAATTAGAAAACGTGCTCAACGGAAAATGGTTGCAACTACTGAGCTCATTTGGTCACTGCCTTCCCCCAAACCAACATGACCATTTAAGAGTTGTGGAATGCTCTTATCCAGCATTGGTTCTAAAATTGATGATGATGATGATGATGATGATGGTGGTGGTGGTGGTGAAATCGTAATATAATGATTTGCTACAGGATTCTTCCCCTTATGAAATAATACTCTTTGACCCTCGTCCACAAATTAAAAAAAAATCTCATCTAATCCCCGACTGTTTCTCGTGTACTCCAACGATGATAGCAGAAAAATTTTTTTTTTCGTACCGAGGATATCTCTCATGCACTCCATCGATTAGAGCAGGAAAATTCTCGTTCATCCTTTCAACTTTTACATTTATTATTTAGAACATGGGTCTCCAACGTCTATTCTTCAAGCAGCACAGCCAGAATATAAATGATAAGTCTACTATAAGTCACTTAAAAGTGGCTTATACAAAGAATTTCGTTTCCAAAATGATTCATCTAACGAATTTAATATTATGATCTAACGATACCGATTTTTTAAGAACACAATTTATTCTATTTTTCTTTCTTAATTTAGCGGTGGATATTGATAACAGATATCGAACATTAATATTTAATATTTTAGGGGGAGAAACTTGATAAAGTTTATTAAATCTATTCACTGATTGTAATAAATAAAATATTTGAAAAAAAAATGTTTGTGTAAATAAACATACGCGTATTCGTGTGAGTGTTTCTGCATGCATGGTACATATATGATTTTATGTATAGGTGAGTATATGTATGCGTAAAGGGATATGTCGATATGTATGTATGTGCGTGCATATGTATGCTTTTATCCATATATGCTTTGTATATGCAGCCCGATATCAGTCTGCAACATTGTGGTAGAGGACCACACATCTGACTGAGGGAGTCTCCATTATATTTTGCTGGTAGTTTCTCCATTTCCATGACAGGATGATATTTCTCCATGCGTACAACATATTGACATACACAGATTTTGGTAGTCCCTAAGAAAAAAAAGGACAATTTTCGACGATAAGCTATTTTATCTTGCATGTTCTTCTTATCCTAACATTTTGAGTAAGTCTTGCAGAGCACCCAATTTAAGCAGTGATTCCTTTTTAACTTTATTTTTTGTCAACCATCCGGGGGCATCAACCAGTCTTGTAAGAGTACGGGCCTGCAACTGGGAAGTATTGCTTTCAGTCTCTCGAGGGCGCAAGATTGTATTGAAGACAGGCAGTTTCCCACGCAACAAATCCCCATCCACTGATGCTGTCCAAGGTAAGAGCAAGGTCCGATACAACTTGGCACAAATTTCATCGTTTAGTAGATGATTTCTGGGGATCTCTACGGTTCACTTTGTTTGTCGTGACCTCCAATGGTTGTCTGCCATTCTTGCAACATGACCATCGAATTGTCATTTGACTTCTCTGATGGATTCGATTATATTTCTGGGTCCGTTTTTTTCCTTATATACTGTGCTGTCAGCGATCTCTCCATGTGATTTTGAGCATGATTCTCTCATGTGCACGTTGCGTGGTGCTAAGTTTGAGTTGCAATTTTTTGGTTAGATCCAATGTTTTAGCTCCATAAGTGACTATTGGGAAGATGCATCGGTTGTATACCTCTCTGGTTCCTTTCATAGTCTAGGTTTCGGGATATCATCTCGATGCAGGCTGTGTAGATTTTGATTGGGCAGATATCACCTTGTCCTACCCCTTTTCTGAGCTGAAACGTTTCAGAATCTTTGTGTGGCCCGATGAAAAACTACTGTGTCGGTAGATATGTTGCAAGACTCTGATGTATGCAGGGTATACGCTTTGTTGTATCATAGCATCAGTGACCTTGAGAATTTCCACAGGATCTTAGGCCTTCTTGAATGCTACAGCAAGTGAGATTTTATAATGTGCTAGTCTCTCTTTCAGTTGATTCATCGAATGGGGATGTCAGTGGACTGCTGTCACTTGTATTTTCGTTAAACATTACAGATCAGTACGTATAAATTGGAAAAGGGTTATGGCTAATCGCAGACACCCACAAGATTATAGATTTTTGTCAGGCTGTTGTCCTCGTCCTCTCTGTGAAATTCACAGAAGAAGAAGAAATCAAGTGGAGAATCACCCTAGGATGGCAAGCTTTCGGCAAAGCGAGCCCAACATTCGAAAGCAAGAAGATCTCATTAACCCCAAAAAGAAGGATGTATAACCAATGCATCCTCCCGATACTCACTTATGGAGTGAAATATCGAACTTAACCAAGAGACAGATCAGCAATTTGAGAACCATGCAACGTGCACATGAAATAATTATGCTGGGCCTTATATGAAGAGACCACAAAACAGCACAATACATCTGGAAGAAAACAGGGGTCAGGGACATCATAGAATCCATTAGAAACCTCAAAAGGCACTGGACTGGTCATGTTGCGAGAATGAAAGACAACCAATTGACGTTGCGACTCACAACGTGGATCCCCAGAGACCAAATGCGAAACTAAGGCCGAAAAAAGACCAGATGGAGAGATGAACTAGAAAAGTTCAGAAAATACTGTCTCCATGACGCCCATGATAGAGAAATGTGGCAGATCCTGCGGAAGGTCTATGTCCAATGACATTGATGATGATGATGATGATGATGATGATGATGATGATGATACCCTGGTCTTGGTTCATCTTTTGAATTCAAGATGAGGACCACAGTCCGAAATTATCTATTCATATTTATGATCCCTTATCCAAAAGTTTCAAACAGAAATCAAAAATTGAATTCTCAATTACTTCACATGATTACGAAAAATTGATTTTTCCTCTGGAATTTTCAAATAAACGTTTTTATGTAATCATCTTTGCATCATCTCATCACACGCGAAAGTGCAATGTAGCGTAGCAGTTACCGACACGGAAAACAGAATCGTTGAGCCGAGTTCGAGTTTCGTCTGAGGCGACTTAACATCACTTTCCACTGATGCCTTTGAGAAAGGTATGAGACTAATTCTCCCTAGCTATACGTAAATAGCATTTTCAGCCATTTTGGACGTTGGGGGGGGACTCCATCTGTGTAAAACCCACTAGCCCTGAAATAGCAATGCGGCACTAGGCCCTGCAAGGAGTCTAAAACAATGAATAAAAACAAGAACTGAAACTCCCATGAGGCATCCTCTATGTAAACGCCATTATTGCTTGATCACATGACTCTGTGTCAGATATTTCTAGGTAAAAAGCATTTTATCAAGAACACCTTTCAAGTAAATCTGCTCAAAACAGCCGAAAAACTGATTTCGAAACAAAACGTTTAACCGCCATAATTGCCAGATTATGTAATTCCTAAGATTCTTATAGGTAAGAAGCATCTCATCAAGGGACGCCTTTCTACCTAGTTTCAAGTAAATCTGGATCAGAACAGCTGGAATACACCATAGACCAACCGACATACCAAACAAACGAGCCTCATAGAGAGGCAAGGGTGCTTTTTAAAAATTATAGCAATGCAAAGTCGTTAGATTTTACGACCTCTTCTCTGTTTGTGGCTGGTACCGTGTTAAAATAATAATTCTTTTAACAAATAGAAATATTTGCTGCTTGACGAAGTTCTTTTCTTTCAGAAAGTAAAAAAAACCTAAACCAAAAAACGGATATAAAAAACAAACTTGATTCTCCTGTCAAAGTAAAAACTCTCCGAAAACAGTTCTTCAATACAGAGTGATAATCTCTGACGTAAACAAGGCTTTTTCTCTTCAAATCCACTTATGAATCTTCCTTGTTTTTCTTCTTTTTTTTCTCACATCCCGAGGGAAAAGCCACAAATTATTATCTTTTCCCATGTTGTTATTTTCTCCTGACAGTCACGTAAAGAAGTCTATTTGGAAAGGCTTCTTCCATCTTATATTATTTACCGGTACAGGGTGACCTAAGTGTTAACGGTCCGGAGAATGGAGCTAAGATGATATGCATACACTCCTCATTAATGCTATTTTCCAACCCCGAGCTATGAGTAAAATAGTAGGGCGTATGGGACCCTTTAGCCCTGTTATGCAGTCAATATCAGAGGGAGCCAAGCAGCTGAGGAAGGGCCCCAAACTTAAAAAGTCGACTTGATATGCGTGTGCTGATCTTCTTCAGAAAGAGTGACAAGGGAGGAGTGTCTTTTCTTGACCATTGCATGCTAGGAATAAGCTAACAAGGCAAGACTATTTACAAGTTTCGTTTGCGTTTAAACTTTTTCTCCTATTTCTTTCGAACCCTTTATCATCAATATCTTTGGGCTCATCATATTTTACTCGTTTCTTCAGGCCGGGCAGGATGTTTAAGTGATATTTTTGAAATATTATTAAGTGACCTCTGCTGGTCCGGCAAAATCGATAATTCGGCAGGTTCTGCAAGTAAACTTTCCAGAAATTTCGTGGTGCGCCTCTATGAATGTAAAGAACAACAAACCATGCTGATAGATTCCACATGCACACTGACTAGCATTATTGATTCAACCTCAAGAAATAATCTGACTTCATCTGACCAAATCTACAAGGATCAATGTCAAAAGAAAAGACTTGTGAATGTATTAACTGGGGTGAGGCTCAGCGGTATTGGGAAAGATGGATCAAAAGCCACGCCTATCCGACAGCAAAAATGGAAGCCTTGAAGGTTTGATTTACCAACAGAGATGAACTGAAATATGTTCAATATGTAGAATATATTTATTTAGGATTTAAGGAGATTTATTTACGGAGTGCAACGGATTACCATGTTAGAAACTATCAACCACAACTGCTAACGTAGGTTTCCTCAGTTTTTAGGTCGGTCCAGCAGGCACGTTGGCTATGTATGTATCACGCGTAAATGCCAAACCAATGGAGCTAGAGGGCTGAAATTTCAAACTACTCCGTATTATGTCTAGAGGAAATACTTTTGTATTTTTTTTAAAGCCTCCTCCCTAAACTGGATTTTAGTGAGAGGTTCAATTTGCAAGGCAAGTTCATGCTAAATTGACCCCTTAATTTGAGCCTGGAAGCATTCACACTTTTTTCATAAAAATTTGGACTTTTTAGCGAACATCACCTAACGAAAGGTGAGAAAAGTAACTTTTTCATTGATCATTTATTCTTCCTGACCTTTTAATTGATCATCCCCAACACGACATGCTGCCAAAATGCATTGGTCACATGACGATTTCTACTTAATGACCAACCAGACCTGCCATACCTGTCTCTGTTTGATGTATGCATGTAGTCAAATTGATTTCTCTGTCTGTAATCATAGACTCACTGGTAAGAATTTGGCTGATAGATGTATCTACTATCGACCATGTGAAACAATGGACTCTTCCACGGGAAGAATTCTTCAGTTCAATCATTCTATAGGTAGTTCTCGCTCTTCGATGGATCGCTTTACTCTACATATTAATTTATATATATATATATATATATATATATATATATATATATATATATATATATATATATATATATATATATATCCTTCAAGACTAGGTTTTTGAATACTGATTTCCAAGGTGAGCAGATCCTTCAGTTCAGTCCCATTTGACTTCGAAACGGACTAAACTAAACTTACTAAATATCTCTACGTGTATATTTTTTTTTACCAATGATTATTTCCAAAGGAGACATGGATTTCATTTTTAGTTACATCATAGGAGGGTTATATCTACACATGCTATTCTTAATAGTTTCATTCTAACCTTATAACAGATTTTACCTTCAACATAACCTAATGCAAGGTCCTTGGGGGTACCACAGATGGTTTAATCATAGGTGAAGTAGCCTGATGGAGGTCACCAGTTGTGAAGTTGTCTGTCTCCTAGTCTGGTCGCCAAATATGTCCCAAGAGTCCAGTCTGCACAACTATTTACCCATAGCTAGGTGAGGCGGAATGGCTCCATGTCTTTTCAAGTGTCAAGTGAATACAAACTGTTTCAGCTGGAATTCGAATTCGGCTCGCCGATTTCATTCTCCTTGGCACTAACTACTCGGTTACTCTGCACTTTCAATATTAATATAAGAAACATTCTCAATTCTCTTTTATTTCGTTCCTTTAGCATGTAATGATAAAAAATACGAATTTATCTCAACACGGATACTTTCATTTGTCAATCGATTCTCGTGATAGATGCAAAATGACGCTATCAACGTCCACAAGCGTGGAATTATAGATTAAAATTTTCTTTCTTAGTTATAATTTGCATAATTCTTAGTTTCTCTTCCACCTAGGGCACATCATTTGGATTATGTTCATGTTTTACATTATACAAGCACTCTCAAGCTCTGTCCGAGCAGATATTTGAAGATATAATTGAACTCTTCAGTATCACCCAAGCTATGTTGCAGTTTTAGCCAAAACCTAGTTTTACAGAAATAAAATTTACACACACACATACACAAAAACCAACACATAAATATTGCAATGTCCGTTATAGGCTTAGCTTTATCAGGTTCACAGCGACAGTGATTTGGCCCTATGATTATTCACGCTATTAATTGGTCCTCGACTCACGAATGATAACCATCGCACTACAAATGGCCCCTCATGTAACCTGTGTGTATTTGTGTTTTTTTTTATTAAAGTAATTTTTGTTAAGAGATCTTTGCATAGTTGAAATGTTTTCTCCCTATTCCATTATGAGTATGCAGGTGGGAATCCAGTGAATACATAAAAATTCCTTAACTTAGTTCAAATACAAATTGGATCTTAGAGAAAAAAATTGCCGTGAAAAATATTCATTCCATGCAAAAATATTAACTTTCATCAATGTTTTTTCAATTGAATTCCTGTGTAAGATTGTATATTGGCACCATGGTGAGCGGGCTTTTCTCGTAGGCTGATTTGCCAGTGTTATGAGTTCAATTCTGTCCGAATGCTTCACTTTTGGGTTATGGTGTCTGACATCTGGATGAGTGTCGGGTGCCTAGTGAATTGCAATAGTTAGGAGGCTAGCGTAGGGGAATAGATTTTTAAATAACCAATAGTATTTAAGCAAATATATTTCTATAATTACAGTACTAGCATAATACACACTTCCAAATAATTATCTATGTAATAATAATAATAATAATATATATATATATATATATATATATATATATATATATATATATATATATATATATATATATATATATATATAGAGAGAGAGAGAGAGAGAGAGAGAGAGAGAGAGAGAAGAGTTATATATGTAAAAGAGGAGAGGAAAATTTTATCAGTAGTTCTCTCTCTCTCTCTCTCTCTCTATCTATCTATCTATCTATCTATATATATATATATGTATATATGCAAAAATTATGGAATCGCAGTACTTAAAGGATGTTAACCCAACTTTATACTGCGCAGCAAATAAACAAATCCCATATAACACAAAACAACTTTTCAATAGCCAAACTTTCTGGCTCAATGAAATATACCCAAAACAAACTAGATTAAATTATTCAAACAAATTTTTTCTTCAAAAAACTGAAGGAAAAATAATAGAATCACCCAATGTTGAGGGTAAGATTATTGAATCAACTTGTAATTTGCATTACTAAACCAAATAGTAGCACTAGTCTAATTTTGCAAAAGAGTCTAGAGTTCGAAGACAGTGCTTGCAGGCCTTACTGAATTGTTTGACTTGGTTAATTGAAAGGAAATATGGCTCCAACAGAGAGCTGCCAATTGAAATAATGGAAAGGACGATGAAAGCCTTTCGAGAAGGAGTGTTGCAAAAGATGTTGGTTGATCTCAGTCAGCTGTGTCTAAATTTTGGTACAAGAATAAACAGAATCGGAAAGCTCTAAGAGGTAAACGTACTGGTAAAACCTGGGAGACGTCAAAGTGTCACGATGGAAAAAAAGATATGCCCTGAAGACAGAAAATATTCCCCCAAACAAATGTGTTGAAAGAGGGGATGATGTTTATGACAGAAATGGAAGAAATGAATTGTGATTTACGAACAGAGAAGCCAAACAAAACCAGCACTAATATATAAACAGAAGAAATCGAGGTTACAGTTAACTAAAATTAATGTAATGTGGATGATTGGATGAAAGTGATATTCACCGATTAATCACGAATCTGCATTGGCCAAGTCGATGATGCAGGAAATTTCGTCTGAGGTAGTTCCGATGAAAAATGTAAAGATGACTGCCTGAAGAAAACAAGCAAATTTCCCCATCTATTTATGATACGGGTTTTTCATGTCTGGTAAAGGACCTGGGGCGGTTGCAATCATTACCTAGATGGTCAATTCACTTGTGTAAATTTTGGACGTTTCTCGTTCCACCTATAGAAAAAAGATTGGTGATGAGAAAATCATTTTCAAGGTGATAATTTACCTTACCACAGAGCTAAGAGTATTAAAACCAGCAAAAAGTCGGGATTTCCGATCAAAACATTATTGTGGAAATTTAAAAAAGATGGTCCATGACACCATAAAACTGATCCATCAATAGAAATTAGAGAAAGTTAAACTCAGCATCATTCAGAATATTATTTTTCATAATTTTTGCCAGGGGTTGCTCTAATATATATATCTATATATATATATATATATATATATATATATATATATATATTCATTTTTTTGGCATTCTTGTTCTTGCAGATTTTAGTCTTCTACATTGTTCGTTTGAATGGTGCGAGTATCTGGAATCTGCCTATTTCCCGAGCAAACAGTTAAAATCTAGTGAGATCATGAGAAAAACAGTTTAAAAAATTGATTAATCAGCTTGATAGCATGAATACATTAAAATTCTCTCGGAAGAAACCAATTATTGGACGTCATTCTTTCTGGCATATATTCTATTTCTCTTAGGTTTAGTTCGGCAGATTCTTCTTACATTTTCTTTCTTCCTCATCGGTGTTAAAGAAAAAGAATTGATATTTGCATGCAATAAATTTTCCCTCTTTGTGCTTCCATACAATGATACCTACCGACCCCTCTTTTTGTTTGCTGTTCGTTTATTCCATATTTCACAGAGATGATCATTTATTCCCATTACCCTCAACAGAGATCTATTCAATGTATTCATCAAACCTGAAGCTGAAGCATGTTACAATCAGACCAAAACAACAAACAAACAATAAAACACTTCTCGGGGGAATGTAAATCACAAACAGAAAAATGAATGAAAATCAGTTCATATATCGCAGGGAGGTAACTGGAAGTTTCAGTTTTCGGATTTTTGTCTTGATACATGAAAAATATCGCATAGTCTAAAGAAAGTCCTAGATCCGCCCCAAATTTCATTCAATTCTCCCTCAGTCATGCCAGATCCTTTCACAATACGTCAGTGAAATTCATAGAGGACTTTTGAAGATAATGGACAATGGACAAACATGAGTGATGATGATGAGGATGATGATGATCATGATCATGATCATCATCATCATCATCATCGGTCTTTTATCGTCCATCGTTCAGATTCCAGGATTCCAGGATTTGCCAGACCTCTCACTCATGGGCATACTTTCTTACTTTCTGAACTTGTCTAGTTCATCTCCCCATCTTGTATTCTGACAGCCCTGGTTCCGAATGTGATTTCTTGGGATCCATGCTGTGAGTCGTGATGTCCATCGGTTGTTTGCCATTCTTACAACAAGACCAGCCCATTGCTATCAAAGTTTTCTAATGGATCATATGATATCTCGGATTCCTGTTTTTCCCTAATCTATCCTGCTTTGTGATTCCTCCATGTGAGGTTGAGCATGATTATTTCAGGTGCACGTTGTATGCTTCGCAGTTCGAGGGCCAGTCTCCTAGTTAGGTTCCATGTTTCAGCTCCATACATAGACTAGCGGGAGGATATGTATGGAATAATGAAAAAGTTCCTCTCAAGTGAGATAGAACAATACTTGATGAACTTTGAAATTCTCCCTTTTAAGCAATTCATCGCCATTCTACAAAAATTCTTTGGAATACTATGAAAACTTTCAGAGATACTGTGTGGACAAACCGACACCTATGTCTGAATACATATGCCTCTTGCAACTTCTTTGGCACAGGAAAGAAATATGATTTAATTTCTGGCAAATAACACCTGAGTCTTTTTCTTCAATCTTGTTTTTTAGAATTTTAATGCTTGTTTCCACACTTCTAGAAAAAAAAGTTTCAGTCTAATGTTCTGAACCAAAAAGCCACACATCCCTTTTGATTTGCATAGATCTGATTCCCAGCATGATGGATAAAATAGTTGTGTTTTTTTCTCCATTGATGTTTTTCCGAGGCCAGATAAAAACCAAATATTTATAATGCTGATATTCATTGCAGGTAGGGTCTTTCTACTCGGAAGGTTGTTGCAGTACATTCTTCGGTATTCGGCAAAACATATTTTCCCATTGTATTTGACCATGTAAAATACTAAACTAACCTCGTTGAAATATCAGTAAGAATAAACTCTTTTTCTGCTTGTTGGTTGAGGTAGTTGTATCTTCATCAACTTAGCCAATAGTCAGTATTCGAGAGTAGATGAAATAAAAATTTTGAACGCAGATTTTCAAAAGTACTTCAATCCGTTATATCATTTGATGCAATACAATCTACCATCATTTGAGCTAAACTAATTTGTGTATATGTACAGAGGAATTTCCCATTAAATATCTGAATCAATGTGAGATGGTCATCTGTTTAGGATAGACCTTCTAGGTAATTACTGAGCTTAGCTCAGCCTGGCACAATGCTTCAAGTTAGAGCACTTAATGAGAATAAGATTAACTGTGATATGAATTGAATGCGAGACTATATTGCTAGGTGGCCGAATGGTTATTTATTAAACTTCGTTTAATTTAGTATAATGCGAAAAGGGGCAGCCGGTGAGGATAGAATTCCCTACAGCAGTAATGGTCTACAAAAAGTGTTTAGTCATTGTTCAAAGTTCAAGTGCACTTATTGCTCTCAAACTTTGTACAACTTGACACAAGGCCACAAATGAAGAGCACCGAGTGATCATTGAAGTCACTGCAAAACCAACTTGTGAACCATTGATAGATCTTCCAAAATCGAATGTAATCAGAGCATCTTTCACAAGGAAACCACAAGTCATGAACTTTGATGAATGGAGCAGTTGATTAATAATTTTATTGGAATAATCTCAACGGGGAAAGGTATTGTCAATTCTTTTTTCTGAAAATTATTTAATAATTATTGCCTTCTTTTTGGGTATCTACCTGAAAACTCCCGACCATGCATGAAGATACATCTTATTGTATGCTCAGAGATCGCATATGTTCATTCCCAGCAAAATGTTAGGTAATCATGTAGTGTACTTAGGCCACGGAACTGATAACGCTTATATTTTTCATTACGGTCATATTACAGAATACCTAAACCACCATGGACCTTTTGGTCAAACCACTTTGCTGGGTAAATTGCAGTTCTTTTACCATTCCCTAATCTATTTCTGCCCGGATGGTTGATGGTCATCAAGAAATAGGGGATGAATCTGTAATTCATTGAATATAATTTCCACGGCAATAGATGAATAATGATAATGATAATAATGATAATAATAATGATAATAATAATTTTGTCTATTAGTAGACACATAAAAACATACATACACATACATAAACACTGCTGATGAGAACCTATCGTTGAATTTTATTCCATTCACATAGCTCAATGATAGAGCACCTGACTATCAGTTGGCAGGTCGTATGTTGGAATCTGGGTAAAGACTTTCGAATTGCTATTTGGATCATCTGTGCACACATAAACGATTACAGACAATTACATATATATATATAAATATCTATCTATCTATCTATCTCTGTCTGTCTGTCTGTCTGTCTGTCTCTCTCTCTCTCTCTCTCTCTATATATATATATATATGAATATCTTAGTTTGTATAATAACATTCATCAGAATAATCTTGAAAAAATTAATGGATATCACATTCCCGAAAAGCATTTGATAAACCATTGTGTGTATATATATATATATATATATATATATATATATGTATATATATATATATATATATCCAACATTATAAGTCCATTGCTGGACGAAGGTCTTTTCATCTACCCCCATAACGAACGTGATTGCGCTGATCTCTGCCATGTCTTATCGGCAACCTTTTCTATTTCATCTCTCCACAGACACCGATTGATTACTGTTTTGTTTCACCAGATGTCCTTTCCTCTCGCTATGTACCCTTCCCGTGTCCATTTTTGTTGACTGATAAGTCGTATGCTATCTTTCACTCTAGTTTTGTCTTGGATCCATGATCTTTTTCCACTCACCAAAAATTATTCCTGACATAGTTCTTTCTATTGCCATCGATGCTATTTTAAATTTATTTCCTAGTGATTTCGTAAGTACCCAATTTTCACACTCATACGCCACAGATGATATAATGCATTGATAGTATACTTTACGTTCTAAACATACAGACAACTTGCTTTTCAGAATGTCTCTATTCGTACCAGATGCCTTCCAACCAATTGTAATGCACACTCTCATTTCATTTCCATGGTCTTCCTCTCACTTTATTGCCTGACGTAGGAGAATTTTTCCTTAACTTCTTCTAAGGTTTCACCGAATGCTTTCCGATCAATCGTTATGCGCCGTCTTATTTAATTTCCGTAGTCTTCCTCCAGCTTTATCGCCTAACCTAGGTAAATGTAATTCTTAACTTTTTCTAGAGCTTCATCACACACACATAAATATATATATATATATATATAACAGAGGGAGAGGAGAGGGAAAGTGAGAGGAAGTGCGATAGAGGAATAATTTATGTTCTGTAGACTCCTAAACGATTGCACACAACGAGAAGAAAATGACTCCCGGATGAACAAAGGATGGGCTGCAATGATCTTTGGTTATCTCTAAAGGTTAATTTGAGATAAGTCAGTTTTGGCATTTTCTGATACAACGGAGGCGGCTGCAACCTAAATACTGCGAATTTGTGTACAGGCGTAATTTCAGCCCAGGATCGACAATAGATAGGTTGTGCTGATCTCTGGTGATTTGTAAAAGTCGTTTAAAGTTCAGGTTAATTTTCGCAGGCATTTTCAAATCAAACACAGACAGCAGGAACCCTACCGTCAGCAAATTTGTGCACAAGTGTAACTCAACCCCAGATCAATTTTGGCATCTTTAAATCTTACAGAGACGGCCGCACTTTACACACTGAAAATCTATGTACAGGGGTAACTATACTCCATGATGAACATAGGATAATTGGTAATCTGGGGACCTTGTAAATTTCAGTATTTTTCTAAAAAAAGGATCAATTTCGATATCTTCCAAACTATTGGCGGCAGGTTTTTATTATACCATGGTAATTCGATACCACGGAAAACATATAGAGCTGACTTCAGTTGACCAATAATGGTCAATTTATGGTCAGAGCTATTTTGCTATTTTCACATCTAAGGGAGACAGCTGCGCTACAAGCAGTAAATTTGTGACCAACGTAAATATGGTCATTGTGTAAGCATAGGATAGGAGGGGCTGACTGCTGTTGATCTCCAAGGGTTAATTTAGGGTCAGGTTTATTTAGGCATTTTCAAGAAAATCAATTTAGGCATTTTCAACCCACCTGAAGGGTTGCGATCCTGCCTAGAAAGAGATGGTGAGAAAAAATTCCATATCATGAGCCTAGACTTCAGACCATAGATGTTCTAGTTTGATCTAATGGATTGCTATCCTGGCAAAATGTCAAATGAAACCAATCTGTCAATACAGCCTCTCAAAATAATTTGATATTGGACCTCTTTTCTCTTTACAGATTTCATCAATTGATGGTAGCAGACGACATCTTTTCTTGTGCGAAGATCTCGTAGGAAACGTTACTCTCGAAAACGAAGTTAATAGTAGTTCTCTTCCTTGCACTTTCAGACATTTGTAGAAGGGGGGAAGTAAGGGGTAATGTGAGTGTTTTGGTATTTCAACCTGCCAGTCAGTGGCGGTCTTGGTACTACAGATGCGCTATCTATGTATCACTTCATCTCGAGAAATAATTGCAAAATGACATTGTCTGTCGATTTCCATGCATTACCAATAGCAGCTACGAAGAATATAATTCACTTCGAAAGGTGGAAAGTTATCGTAATGCATAGATATTCAGAGATTACCTTGGTAGTTCCTGCAGCTAAATAAAAGATTTACGTCAATTACAGGAATCGTATGGTAACGTGGTGGATTAAATCAATTAGGTTCAATTCTATTAGAGTATTGCCTGAGACTTAAACCCATCACGTTAATATTTAATACCAATGGTAATTCTTCATTTGGATACCAAAGTAACGATGTATATTAGTATAATCTATGACTGAAATTGTAGTCTTTCCTTTGAGGGACGGTGTCTACTGTTAATTTAGTAAATCACGTAAGGAGAGAGGAAATTCATTCCTTGGTTCTTTCTTTCATTGCCTGTTTCTATAGTCATGAATTAAATAAATGAATTATTTTGCATGCAACTTTTGAATGGAAAAGATAAATATGCACAATTGCAAGCATAATAGAGATGCCGATGCAAAAATAACTTAGCCATGTATATATTTAGTAGAAATATGCACAGGTTAGATAGATATAGTCAAGTTCTCATTAGAGGAGGAGAAGAAATATGATTTAACAGATGGGTTTACTACTTTGCAATGGGATAAAGTTCCTTTCTTGCAGATGTACAGGATGATCAAAGTTACACATGGTTCATATATAGTTGCGCGTATCTAAGTGTATGCCGACAGATCTGATGCATTAGTTTGTATGAGTGTGTGTGTGTGTGCCTTCGTACATGGACAGATAAACTTCTCATACCTACCAAAGGTAGCCATGAGAATTCTGACGAAGACAGGATTGTGTGAGTGTGTTTATTAAAAAGGGTGTGGTGTGTAGTGTTAATTGTTGGATATATTTCTCCGACTCTAAAACATAATAGGAAGTGAAAAGATCCTGGATCTTGCCAGACTGTGAGTCTTCAAACACTATTAGTTGATTATCACCGACCAATATGTGCGACGAGAATTATATCATCTGAGATATTCATTGTGCGTGTAGAAATTGTTTTGATAAGAATTTCTGTGTTGTCTTCAACTTGAATGTCAAGAGAAAATATGTTTTTATTGTTTTGTTTCGTTATTATTTAAAAACTAAAGATAATCTTGTTTTTTATTATATGAAGTGCTATTTATTCCGTCACAAAATATATGGTGATAAAATCAATGAGTGAATTGTTTGATTGGTCCAGTATTTTACTTAGTTATCACTGTTTAGAAATTTGCTGCAAATGTTTGACTGTTTCGGGTGTGATTTTTGCAACCTTTACGGTACTAACTGAAACAACGATTGCACTTCTTACAAACTGTCTTCTCAACGCTGTTTCTTCTATTCTAAACATGAAATAACATGACATGTATCTGCGTAGTGCAAATAGAAATTATTACAATGTTTTATACTTTTCCCAAGGTTTTTGTGAGATTTCAATCTGGTATATTTTTATGGCATTTTTCCCTGAGACATATCTAAACTAAGTAAGTAGCAAAATGAGTAAAAGATTGCTCAAGCGAAGATCGCACTATCTAGGGGATGGAGCTAAATGCTTTTAATCAACGGTATGTGGAAGAAAAGCCAATCATTTTGCCCGTTCCCCATTCAGTTCAAAAAACACCTACATCGCTTTCACTCAACTAAAAAAAAAAAAAAAAGATAGCACTTAGAGATCGCATACCACCACAAACGTGATTGTAACTAAACAATGATTGAAAATCGATTCACCAAATATTCACAACGCAAGCGAGGTAACTGTGCAAATCCCCAGATCCACCCTTAAGATTGATTTGTTCTCCATTGAAATGTATTGATAACTTTTTGAGATATTGCGTGGAAAAATAGACAGACGGACAGAGAGACGCTGGTGAATATATATATATATATATATATATATATATATATATATATATATATATATATATATAACTCTGCCAACGGAGTCGGAAGAGGTAAACAAACAGATAGAGACCGTTGTTCGTCGTATTTTACGGATGTTTTTGCTCGCTCGCTTTAGATCTGCGTGCCTTGACGCTGAGTGTCTGCTTAGAGCAGAGTTATGATGAATGAAATGAGGACTGAAACTGACAACGTCAGTCACGCGAATCGGCAGTTTGTATTCAATCACAATCAAGACCGGAAGGAGTGGGCAAGACGCATTACTAAGAGCTCGTTCCCAATAGGTTGATGGATGAGGAAAGGGAAAAAGATATAACTAGCCTTCCAAGGGCAATTATCTATCACCGTCACCAATGTATGGATCTTTTTACCTTGTAAATCAAGCAGCAGCGGTGGTAAAATTGAGTTACCTGGATGAATATTCTAACAGTATGGTCTGAATCGTAAACCAAAAACAGGTCGGTTGAGTCACCCAATAGAAACCTTTGCATGACCAACGTCCTCAGGCAACACGTCCTGTTCAGAGTGATCATTTGATAGATTGGACAAAACGTTAATCAATGAATGAATTACTTCTGTCGCCTTTTGTTAGGCACGTGATCACTAAAAAGTCTGCATTTTGTAGAAAAAAAACCAAAGCAAACCAACCAGACATAAATTAAGGAACTAATTTAGCATACACCAGCATTTTCAATCGACTCCCCCCCCATCTCAAACTTTGAAAGGAATAATAAAAAAAAAGAACAAAAAAAGTTTCCCTATTCATTCAGAGTGCGGAGTGTGCAAAATTTCACTACTACGAACGGTTACGGCTGGGCAAAGTAAAGCTACATAGATAGAGAGAATGGCATAAATGTCAGAAAACATGAATAACTTTAACCTAGCAAAAGCGTTTAGATGGGTCTGTTATGCGTAGTAGTAATTAATTATGATAATAATTAGAATAAAATGTTGCTATTCTTGTCAAGGAAAATCTTTTCATTTTCTCTACGTTATTCGGCAAGAAAATCAGTCACGGTAGCATTGTACAATACGTTTGTCCAGGTTCCGCCAATTCGTAGTAAGGAGTTTCCTTAGAATCACTCAAAACACAGCGAATTTTAATGTGTTTAAGATAAGACATTGGTCCTGGTTTTACATGAGTTTTCCCTTTACAGAAATTATTTCAATACTAGCATATCATCATCATCAACTCAACTAGAGTTGTTTCAATGAGTGATCAGGCATAAAGCCTTCTAAGTTTCTATGACGTAATCTTCATTGTTATGTCACAACAGACGATCTGATAGTCTTACGACCCATTCGATTGTTTAATTACCTATGTTAATCTATTTTACCTGTCCATTGTAAGTTTCAAGTTATAACGGGAATCGGAAAAGATTACCATAAAACCAATTATACAGTTATACATACTTATTTGACCTAGACAACGTAAATAGAATGAACAAATACAGATGGCAGCAGACCCATTTTTTCAAATTGTTCATTTCATTTACGTTGTCTTGGCCAAATGATACATGCACTGCGTAGTATCGGGAGATCTTTTCAAATAGAGTTTCAAAGATGATATGACATAATTTATATATATATGTATATATATATATATATATATATATATATATATATATATATATATATATAAAATTTCCTGAATTATATAAGTCAACAAAGATACTTTTTGAAAGTGTATTCAAAGCAAATTTTCCATCGATTTTATCAGTCACGCATCTACTTTTATCTTTATTTCCCGAATTTTCTGTATCAGATGGTTTGAATCGCTTTGTGTATTTATAGCAAATCAGATGAATTGAACACGTGGAGAATCATAAGTTGCATTAGGAAGAGTTCGATAGAATTTTTGCGAAGCTTCGTAGAAACACATAAGGTCTTTCCTTGATTTCGATTGATTTTAAACATTTTGATGCTTGTGATTACAGTGCCACCTAAACGGCTGTGCCACCTAAACGGCAGGTGATGACAGTACCACCTAAACGGCTGGTAATTACAGTGCCTGTCAAATAACTGGTGATTACAGTGACACTTAAATAGCTAATGATTACAGTACTACCTACACGTCTGGTTATTATAGTGCCACCTAAACGGCTGGGGATTAAAGTACCACTTAAACGGCTGCTGATTACAGTGCCATGGAGCTGAAACATGGAACCTGACCAAGAAACAGACCCGCAAACTGAGATCTATGCAACGTTCACATAAATTAATTATGCTCAACCTCACATGGAAAGATCACAAGACAGCACAATACATCTAGGAGAAGACAGGAGTCAGGGACATCATGGAATTCATCAAAAATCTCAAATGGCCGTGGGCTGGCCATGTTGCAAGAATGGCAGACAACCGATGACAATGACAACTCTCGACATAGTTCCCAGGGATCACATGCGAAACTGAAGCCGACAGAGTATTAGATAAAGAAACGAGCAAGACAAATTCAGGAAGTACTGGCTCCGCGATGCCCATGATAGAGAAGTGAGGCAAATCCTGGGGAAGGTCTATGTCCAACGACAGACGTTAAAAGACGGTCGGTGGTAACAGTACCACCTAAACGGCTAGTTATTACAGTGTCACCTAAACGGAATCCATTAGTTGATTTACGCAATGCAGCAACATTAATGTTTCTATGTATCATAGTTTTAAATATATGATTATACATAATCAGGAAAGGCTTATAGAAGAACGTTTCCTAAACTTTCAGTGCCATTCAGTCTCTTTAGTGAGGCTACTTATTCATGACTTCAATATCATACATTCATTGACGATATGAAAATTGATCTGTAAACAGTTATGACTGGTAGCCATTTCAAAATGACTGCAATTTGTTACATGATTCGTAACGGTTCAATATCCAAATCTTTTGGGATATTTTCCACTACGAGTGCACCACATTGCAGGCTTTTTATCACGAAATACAGATTTATTTAGGCAAGCTGCCCACTGTATCTTTATCGCAAATTTCGTTCACAAGAAACTAAATTCTGTTATGTTGTGATAAGTTTTATTCATCCTATTGTGTAATTCCATGCATCATTCATTTCGAATCATGAGATTGTCTGGTCTCCCCTGAAGAGTTAAATTACGATAGATTTGGGAAATATCCTGCTCATTCGAAATTAAAATCCTATAGAAAGAAATAGCATACTTAATTTCTAACTCTATCGCCATTCAAAAGCTTACAGCCACTTTAATTACAATGCATTCTTTAAAGTGGAGACAAAATATGAATCTCTGAGTACATCAAGTTATTCACCTCAATAGTATCCCTTTTGGTTGAATTATTATTACATCGTTATAGACTTTATGCACACCCTGTATTTTCCTTCGGTTGTGTTCTCTCGTATACATTGATCACTGGGCAATTGTCTTGTTTATTTAAAATGAACAGCTCTTTAGCCAGCCCAAAACGTAAAGGAAAATGTCTCACTGAAAGTGGCCCATAAATAAAAATTTCTCACCGGGCAATAATCTGACATCAGAATAAGATCTGATATAAGCAGCTGCTTTCAGAATTGAATTTTTCTCGCTTCTGAGAATGGAAATATCTTTCTTAATTTAGAATGCACAGAAAACAATCAATTCTAGCGATCTCTATCCCACCCATATATATATATATATATATATATGTGTGTGTGTGTGTGTGTGTGTGTGTGTGTGCGTGTGTGTGTGTGTGTGATGCTTGCATTTCCTTCAAATCAACAAAAGGGATGATACAAAATTAACAATTACTGAGAAGAAACATGCGTATTTCTAAATATACGATGTAGAAAAAGATATAATCAAATTGTGGAAAAATGTAATCGGTCTCAATTAAAAATTACCATAGAAATATCATTAGAAAAATAATGCGTATCTAGATCACTACCCTTTAATTTGCTTGTCGTATTTTTGACACATTTGGTGCAGTAGTCTTTAATATGCATGCCGTATTTTTTAATTTTTTTTCGATCCGCCAGCTGTGATTTATAACTTGCTGGGGGGAAGTTAGGCGAACGTTTTTGGCCACGCTTGGGTATTTTTCACAATAGAAAACTACAAAACCAATATTAGACAAAATTACAAAGAAGAAACACGCTCACGATTTACATTAAAACACGCTTATTTTATCATTGATTTCTATATGCTTTATTCTTTAGAATTTACCATTTTACTTATCAGCAAGTTTTCAATACGTTGGTAGTAATTTCTAATCTTTATTCATTTCACAATGGTGGATTGTTTACAACCTGGATATGAATTTCAGAAAAATTGTTAACTTTTAATATATTCATTATATTTAAAAAAAAATTTACTTTAACTTTATTACAAACGAATATCATAATTTACTGATCGTGTGCAAATAATAGTCTGGCAAAGATATGGCACTGGTTCTTGAAACCTTGGAAAAAACCTCGCCAATTTGTATGACCAGAATGTTTGAGTAACGCTGCTCTAAAGCCCAAGACGTACATCAGATTTCTACGGTTAATTATCATTGGGGTCATCGTAAGATCGTAGTCACAGATGAATTGCCATTCAATACTCGATGACAGAGATTTCATCTTTTGAGTGAGACATAATCCAATGTCTCCGTGCTATTGTTTGCCAAGGAAAATCAGGAATTCCTTTCTAAAACGTAAGGACGCCCTTGATCAAATTGGCATTTGTTCAACTCTGGATTTGACTGACTTTTACCATCACTGTCAGGAATTGGACGATTTTTTTTTCGGGAAAATTTTTAGCAGATATGAACAAAACTAGAAAGTGCTCAGAGAGTGACAATTTCTACCAGCGCCATTGTAACTAAAAACTAAATTAAAATCCGTCACAAATTATTACTATGTAGGGAAAGTAACTGTAAACAATTGTTGGTTTTGCCCCCAAATTTAATCAACTTTACCTTACTCCATGGTCGACACTTTCCAAGAGATGTCATTGGAAGTCGTTGAGAACTTGTGAAGATTCTGTGTTGAGGAACAGACTGAAAGGCAGGCAGACACGAGTGAATACATATAACACTTTCAAAGAGGCAAATAAATCTCTTTATATATATATATATATATATATATATATATATATATATATATATATATATATATATATATATATATATATATATATATACACATACTCTAATGATAATACGTCTCTTTGAATACATATATAAATATATATCGTGAATAAATACCTGTTCAACCAATCTGTGTTTTCCTCAATACATATATATATGTATTCATAAATAATGATTGACCTTTAAATACGGAAAGTGTTGGTTTCTATCGGTGAACAGTCATGTAGTATCCTGGTAAACGAATAGAGTACGTGTTTTCCATAGATTACATGACAAAAACATTGCAATCCAAACAAATCCAGGATTTACGAGTAGATCATATGAAAAAGAAAATGGATCAGAACGCACATCGTACAGCAACTTGTTGGTGGTTATCAGTGAGTTTGTCAAAGAGGGATGAAAATTCGAACAGACACACAGAAATTAACATTATCTTAGTCTACTGCCCCCCTCCCCTTCAAATGTGTCAGGGCCCCAATAGGAGGGCGTACGTCTCCCATTGTGAATCGCAGTTCATCCCAATCAGAGAAAATCAAGTTGAATCAGATCTAATGAACGTGGTGGATATTCATGTCTGCCTCTTTGTTAAAGTCATCTGCTTTGGATTATTTCATTTGGATAAAAGTTCACAATTAAAACGGGGAAGCCCCCAATCTACATGGAAATATAAGTTTCACTTTTATCAAATGATCAGATTGTTTTTCGAAGCGTGACTCAATCTATCTTGAGTGACCCTTTCACGCATGAGTGCGTCTGCCAAAACTGTTTGACAAAAGAGAAACAGATATAGATATCAATCCAAAGAATTCAGGAATAATGACAATAGTTCACCTCAAAATTTCTGGCAAGATGTTCTGAGCGTTGATTTTCTAGACAAAATAACCTCATAGAAATCAAATATATGAAAATTATAGGTAACAATAAAATATGAAGCCGACTTTCTTCTTAAAAAAAGCTTATCTATTTCAATTACAATCCAAGGCTAAATTGTTTAATTACAGCAAAGGGATAAACGATCTCTTGACAAGTCAACGTCCGATGATTTTCTGTTGTTACCATAACGGTTCTTTTCGCTTTTATATTGTTTTCGGTTCAACCTTCTTTTGTCAGAGTTGTGTAATTTTTCATAAAGAAACACTTCACACCTTTGCTTGACACGTTTACAGCAACGTTAATTTTCGCAGTATTTGAAATTCAATTTGTTCATCTCCTCCATGTTAGGAGCTGTGGAAACTAAAATGTCATAACAACAAAACAAAAAAACCAAAACCAAAAAAGCAAAAAAAGTTTGGCTTGATAATCAAAGGCATCGAAGTGAAGAACAATCCAAAGTACATTCTACGTTCTGATTAACACGTTTTTAGGATTTTTTTCTTCTTCTATTTTGTTTCACATCTTTGTTGATAAGTGAAGCAATCATCTTTCATAATTCAATTTCATTTTTTGATGGAGAATTGTAAACTATTATCATTAGGTTTGACTACCATTTTTCTCCTTCTTAATTTATGTAGCTTTTTATCGCATCTCAACTGAAGCTGTCGACTTACGGCAGTAAGTAAACAGCACCTCTTGGATGTAGAATATAGCTCCCGTGTCTCAGATGATTAGGAGAAGCTTGGTGTAAAGGGGCATGAGATTATGTCTCACAGAGCACCCTATCTTGGATCAAAGTATAGCTCCCAAGCACTTCAGTCTAGTATCGTCGTGCAGTATCTATGTGCTCAATAATACACATAAAAATATGTATCCTCTTTATAAGGATTCTTAGGTTCTGATATTTAATGCCTGCTCAGTTATCTCCCTTCGTGTGTCAACTCTGTATCATAGGTAAATGAATGATATTTTCTTTGACGACAACGTTTGATTAATTCACCTGAATATTTATAGATTGTAAAAAAAAAAATATAGTTGATAATATCCAACTATATGGTAAATCGCGTTTTCTGTTGATATTCGTGGAAACTTCATTTAGATATTTAATAGACTGTGCTCTTCAGATTTACTCACTTTGACACTGACCTCAAGCAAGAGCGTCACCGTAGCCGATAAGGATTTACTGAGGCTACGCACAGAGGCCTTGAATTCGTCCCGTACCTTGAAAAATTTTACTTTCTTTAGTCTCTCCATTGCATTGAAAGGGTAGGGTCGTTTTCGCCCCGGTGCTTTTGTGACACTGGTTGCAGGGACTACAGCGATTTTATCTAACTGCCTGCATGTAGGACCCTACGATAAACCGACCTTGTATCACATTAAGTCTTCGTTTAAAGGCACAGTAGATAAATTCTCCCTCCCCCGATAGAAAATTAGAGCGAATATATCTTTTTTGTCAAACTCCTGTTCTGTTGTTGACTTGGTTTTCTCAACATAACAAAGACAATAATGTCCAAAACTAAAGGTGTAAACTTATATGTAAAAGCCAGATTCACCGACTTCTTCTTCTTCTTCTTCTTCTTCTTCTTCTTCTTCTTCTTCTTCTTCTTCTTCTTCTTCTTCATCATCATCATCATTCTTTTAACATCCGTCGTTGGACATAGACCTTCATCAGGATTCGGCACTACTCTCTATCATGGATGTCGTGGAGCCAGTATTTCCTGAATTTGACTAGTTGATCTCTCCATCTTGTGTTCTGTCGGCCTCGGTTTCTTATGTGATCTCTCGGGATCCATGTTGTGAGCTGTGATGCCCATCGGTTGTCTTTCATTCTTGCAACATGGCCTGCCCATGAATTTTTTTAATCGTTTCTATGATGTCATTGACACCCGTTTTCTTCCTTATATACTGTGCTGTCTTGTGATCTCTCCATGTAAGGTTGAGCATGATTCTCTCATGCGCACGTTACATGCTTCTCAGTTTGTGGGTTTGTTTCTTGGTTAGGTTCCATGTTTCAGCTCCATAAGTGACTATCGGGAGGAAGCATTGGTTGTATACTCTTCTTTTCAGGATTATTGGGATCGTCTGGTTTAACTCACGGCCAACTGTTAGCTAAATGGCTGTCTTACTGAATGAACTGAATTGGCAAGTCTTATTTTATTCTCATTAATAAATACTTTCATACGAAATAATATGTTCATAAAATTTCATTAATATATATAAAAAAAAAGTGATCATGTTCAGTCAGAATAGACGTTAGAATGGAGAAATCAGTCTTGTCAATATATCAATAATGATCCTAAGGTAAGTATATGTGATAAAAAATAAGTGGATAGATCCATCGTTTTGAGCGATGAATAGCAGATATTTTCATCAGCAAAACTGTTACCTTTAAGTGGAAATATATGTGGTTACAGACAACCTCCGCACATTGAAACAAACAGAAAAAAATCACTCAATTCAGGATGTATAATGGCCGAATGACCTGTCCGTGAGACGAATAACCGGCTAGTAATTGCATATATGGATTCTAATTGCGTTTTATCTATGCATGTAATAAAAATGAATTTAAAATTTCATCATCATCATCATCATCATCATCATCATCATCATCATCATCATTTTAATACCCGTCGTTGGACATTTTCCCCAAGATTGGCCTGACCTTTCTTTCGTCGGAGTCAGTGCTTTCTGGACGTGTCTAGTTCATCTCTTATTTTCTGTCAGCCATAGTTTCGCATATGATATCTAGAGCTGTAAGTCATGATATCCACAGGTTGTCTGCTATTTTAGTTTTCTTATGGATTGTATGTTATCTGTAACTCCTATTTTTCCTCTGATAAACTGTGCTATCATATGATTTCTCTTTGTGATTCTCTCTTGTGCACATTGCATAGTTCACCGTTTGAGGGCAAATCTTTTGGTTAGGTTTAATTTTTCAGCTCCATTGGTGACTATCCGGAGGATGCATTCCTTTTTTTCATTCCATTTTTTTAGACTGATAGGATTTTCTTGTTGAACTTGCTATACCGACAGCTTGCTAAATTAGAGTGATTCTTTGCTTGATATCCTCTTCTTTTGAGGAAATCCCTATGAAAATTTCATGGATATATTTGAATTTCTATGAGATGATTTAAAAAAAAAAACTACCAAAGGCCGTTCAGTGGAAGAGACCATTATTTCAAATAGTTGATCAAAGGTATCTTTATCAGCAAAATATCTTGAAATTGACGAGTCTATTATTTCGGATAGAGAAGTAGAGAGTAACACTACTAATTATAAAAGTAGATTGCACAATTATGGCATATTTTTAATTGTGTAATAGACAGTTCCGCCTTCCCATTAAGTACACTTCTCCATTTCAGCTGTCAAACGGAGAATTACTATACAGCCTATCTTTACACATATCATACATCGAATTCCATCAAGTAATTAGTCCCTACCCTCGTAATTTGCATTATTTTGTGCATGGTAATGTTACCTCATGTGGGAGGTATAGACTTTCATTCTGTAGAAAACAAAATCTCTGTATCCCAAGGATAACTGGTGATATTTCAGCAGTATTCTCATCTCTTTTACGTAGGGCAGAGCTAATTAGCCCATCAATTCATCCTATGTATCTTTTGCGCCACAATTCCCCAGAAAACACGAGATAAAACGGACGTATCTCTGTTGTATTTCTTTTGTTTCGTTTCCAGATTTGCTTTTGTTAATATTTTTACTCCATGAGTTTTGAAACCAATAGTACCTTGTTGACCTCGCTGAAGATCAAATATTAGCAAATCTCCATCACTGTTTGAAATGATTCTGTATTTTTGCTATTTTTCTTATTAGTTTATGAATTTTCACATCGTTATCTGGTTGCTATCACTAAAGATCATGTTATAAATGTTTGACTAGTATTTTCTTTCATTTCAATTTTTTTATTTAAATTATGATAATTTACTGTGCTTCTTCTGATAGATGAAAAAATAAAGATGACAATTCCAGACAATGGACAAGACCAAAGAAGCCAATGACCAAAACGTGTACAGATGGGGATACTAGCCCGAACAACTCGTGTATTGGCGATAATGACTTATTGCATAATTTAAGACGATGACAAAAGCCGATGAAGTCGACAACCGAAACATAATTATAAAAATAACAAGGATTAGAATATAATTCCAAACAATCCTTTGATTTAAGACAATGACTCATCTTGGAGCTGTACACAATCTTACGCTGATGTCATAGTCTTTAAATTTGTAGGACAGGGTATTGTCAATTACCATAGGTTTTTTTTCTCTTTCATCTTATTTATGTTTCTTTTTATCATATCAGCAGTATTACATGTAACATTCTTCAAATTTGTCACATAAGGATATCGTTAATTTTTGTAACTTGTTTTAAATCGTTGATGTGTGCATCATACTTCTATTAGAAGTATGTGATGAACATTTCAACAAATCTGGAAAGCTTGAAAGCGTCTGAATTACTCCCAAGATGCAACGCTTTCTGATATTTGTAAGCAATTCTTTCAAACGAGCACGATGCATCTGGGCAATCAGATCATGCCGATTTTCAGCGCGTTCATTAACCCCCCAGATCATTTACAATTTCAGGACACATAGGATTGCAAGTGTAGATGAGAAATAAATCATGCTCTCCATATTTAGCAACAAGTGCCGTAGCGTTTGGATAATTTTGCACCATATTGCGAGCACTGCCACAGAACGAAGGTGGAAAAATAACAGGAACACCAGGCCAAACAGCAATATCTTTTTGTCGATCTTGCAAGTAATCTGTAGGATGATGAGTGAATATCAGCTTGATTACATCTAATTGACTGCAACTAAAACCTTTCAGCTTTTACGTAAGTATCCACTAAGTATTGTTGAAAGATTTTTCCACCTTTAGGGTTGAAATCTTCCCTTATTGAAAGACAATGACAGTGAAATTCCTGCATTTTGATTTCCGTTCTTATACGACGTTCAGGAACATATCGTAAAGAGGGATCCCAACCAAGTTCACCACGAGCAATTAGTAATCTAAATGTCTTCGGATCCAGGTGGCATAAAGGATAAAGGTCTCTTGTCGGGTCCCTGCGAGCACCTATTGCAATATCACGCTCAACTGATGTAGGGATATCATCTCCAGTAAAAATAACAGTAACTTCATGAACAGAAGGTAGGATAAATCTTATATCTGATATCGTTACGCATCTAAATTTCATTGTTACGCATCTTTTATCTCGATTTTGCTATTTCGTTAGATCTAATACACCCTGTTCTATATCAAACAGATTTATGTTTGCCTGAACATAAGGATAACAGTTTTTGAGGACAATATTTATTGTTTCCATGACATTTAGTCGATAGTTATTGTTTGGTAGCGAGATGTCACCAAACAATAATATCTTTATCCTCATAATATCAAATATATGCAGTTGTCCTTTTCTGCCTCAGTTCATTCTCTGGGTGAAGATTTGTAGTGTATTGATACATTTGGCCTTGTATTCCGAAATATCATATACTTCTTCTATGAGGTAAACATATATTTGCTCCAAATGATATAACAAAGAATGTTCTATTATGACTGCGTATATTGAATCTGAAACTAACGTCTCCAAGAAAGACCTGAAGATTTTGTGTGTATATTTGCAGTAATATAATGTCAACCTTTCTATTTTGACAGCGAGTGTATGATTCACTTCTGAAACAAAAAAGGCAGGTCTAATTTATCGGTCTAATATCAAATTGGTTTATCACATTTATATTGTTATTTTCTACGATTCTGTTTGTTTTGAATCATTTTAGTATACTAAGTGTTATAAATCATTATTATTGATGTCTGCTACTATTTATCTTCATCTTAATTGCTGCTGATGACTACCCTGCATGAGTTTAGTTGTGATAAGAAGCAAAAACGATTAAAATGGTGGTAAAAAGTCGCAAAAATTGATAAAAATGATTCTGTTTATGTTTCTTTGTCTTCTGCTTTCTAGACAGGGTCCTTTTTTCCTAAATCATATTATGTAGAGAATGATTGAAAATTTCAAAAAATGTCAATCAAATCAAAAGAGATAAGGCAACCGAATTGAAAAAAAAGCAAATTAAAAGTTATGATTCATTTTGCTTGTTTTTTTTTCGATTTGCTTGGTATTTTATCATAGGGTAGCAAGGGAGGGGGGAAAGGTAGTTTAATAAAAGGCTTCAAAGGGAGTGAGACTAATGGTTGCCAGTGATACATAAAGTGTGAGGGACATTATTATTATTATTATTATTATTATTATTATTATTTGGAATCTCACACTAGTTGCGTGGTGGTAACCGCTGGAGTTTGAGTGACAGCAAGTCTCCTCAAGTCTCCAGCCCTCCTCTCCTAGTACTCATGGGTCGCAGTAATTCTGCAATTTACAGTTTCACACCGGTTGCCCAGTGGTTATCGCTGAAGGCTGAGTGACAATAAGTCTCCTCAGGTCTTCAGCTAACGCTTCCTCTCTCTTTCGCATATCATGACAGAGCTACAATATTATTATTATTATTATTTGCAATCTCACACCAGTTGCCTGGTGGTTACCGCATGAAGTTGAGTGACAGTAAGTCTCCTCAAGTCTCCAGCCTTTCTCTCCTCGTTCTCGTTGGCCACAGTAATACTGCGATTTACAGTTTCACCCCAGTTTCCGAATGGTCACTGCTGAAGGCTGAGTGACAATAAGTCTTCTCAGGTCTTCAGCCCACATCTCTTCTCTCCTTCGCCTATCATGCTAATCCTGTTGTTCACATTTCCGCTTTCATTTCCCTTCCTCTGTTAGGTCATTGTTAACAATTAGTGTTGCAATCTTCATATTTCTAGCACTTTCCTCAGTATCCGCGCAGTTCCTAGCAGTGCTGTGGCCTGTACAATCTCAATCCTTCCCTTTATCCTGATCTCCTCCAATCTCGCCCGCAGTGTCTTTGATGATGATGATGACGACGACGACGGCGATCATCATCATCATCATCATCATCATCATCATCATCATCATCATCATCCCCAGTAATGGATCGTTCCAGAAGAAAGAAAGGAAAGTGAAAAAAAGAAAGAGAATTCAGCAAAGAATCAATCAAGAGATAGGATGAGGGGTTCTACGAAAAGACGTTACTTGTCGTTTCGTTCAACGAATAGAAAGAAAGAAGAAAGGAAGGAGAGAGAGAGAAAAAAAGAGAATGTGAAAAGGCGGAGAGAGAAAGGAAAAATCGAAGAGAGAGAGAGAGTGTGTATGTGAGGGATAGAGAACGTGCAAGAAAGTGGAGGGAGAGAGAGAGAGTATCAGAGAGCACAGAGAGAAAGAAAGCAGAAAGAAAACAGTAAAAGAGAAAAGAAGAAAGGAAAAGATATTTCATTTTTATATTTATAAATCAACACATATTTAATTATTTTGCAATATGGTGTATAAATGTTTCTAAACTATGAATATACAAATTCATAAGTGAGAGCCCGAAAAATATAAATCTTACATCGAATGAACATTGATTCAGATTGTAAGAAATTCTTTTTGGAGGCTTGATTTTTTCGAACAGCATTTAAAATTTAAAAACATTTAATCCATCTTTTGAAATGATTTTTTCAGTAACGCTTTAGCAAGTGAAGAAAGATTGGGGAGAAAAGAAAAGTTGTTACGAAAGAGGGAAAACACAGATCGTGAAAGAAAGAAAGAAAGAAAAAAGAAAGAAAGAAAAAAACAAATTTAATCGTTTTCACGGTTATACCAACGAGCTTTGATAATAATAGACGAAACCCCTAAAGAAAGAAACGTAAGGCAGTTTAATAACATGGTAGGAAGAGAGACGGAAAGACATGTAGTTTAATTAGAGGATGGAAGTGAGAGATAGAAAAGAAAGGTAGTTTGTTTCTTGGCTGTTTGTGTGAAACGAAATGCTTGAACGAAGTGAAAGTTTCCATAGTTTAATAAAAACTGTAAAGAGAGAGTGTCAACCACTTGTACGCGAGAGGGGGTGGAAGAGAGAATTCAAGATATCTTTTAATTTGAGTCGGTTAGTTTTCAATTTGCTTGGCGTATTTTGAAATTTCTAGCCTTATTTTCTAATTTGATTGGGTTAGTTTTCAATTTGATCGGTGTATTTTGAAATTTGGTTGACTTTTTTTTTCTGTGATTGGGTTAGTTTTAAATTCATTTAGCGTATTTTGAAATCTGGTTGCTTTATTTTCTAATTTGATTGGGTTAGTTTTTCAGTTTGCTTGTTGTATTTTAAAATTTGGCTGCCTTATTCTTTAATTTGGTTGCTCTACTTTCTGACTTGCTTAGGAAAAGGTATAGTTAAATATTACTCTTCAACAATGTCTCCAACGCGCCTTGCGTAGTATCAAAAATAGGGTAGTAAGAATCTTTCGGTGTCGCTTGAATTATGTGTTTATTTATCTTATTGAGAAACGTAAGATTAGTGAACGGAGATAAATCACGCATGCGCATACGGAGGATAACAAATATTTTTTTTGGCTTCGCTTGGAAAGATATTTATTTCGTAGCGTTTTCGTTTTCCTTTCCATGTAGCATCGGATAAGATGTTATAGATTCTGGGTTTACTTATGTGGGCGTTGGAGGTGCAGGTGCGTGTGAAACTCGACAGAAGAACAGATCGTTGCATGTGAAAACGCCTTATTTTTCATTCTAGAGTGAGATTTGCAAGCAAAGGCTTATTTTCTGATTAATATTCTGTGAACCTACACATATGTCACTCTCACACACACATACACACAGATATATCATTACGAGTATCATGCCGCTATAATCTTGTTGACATGCTATATTCCTTATATCTTATATCTTTGATGTGTACAGTTCATTTATTTATGTTTATAAAATATGTCTCATATATATTTATATACGCTAATAATCCAGAATTTATATGTGTATGGCATAAATTGATTAATAACGTACATGGATATGTGAATTTTATTTTGTAATATATATATATATATATATTTAGCTGCAGCAGCAGCAGCCCTGGTAATTTCACACTTGGTTGAAGACCTCCCACAATCCTGCAATCTGTCGTCCCCATTTCTTGCTCTCAATTACTTCTATGATATAATTTGCCCTAGTCTTGTCTAAGATCCATGCTTATCTCCAACAGTTATTCCTAGCATTGCTCTTTCCATTAATCACTATTCAAGTACGAGTTTGTTCTCGAGTGATTTTGATAGTTTCCATTTTCTGCCTCCGTCTGTCACAGCAGTTATTACGGATTCATCGTACACTTCACACTTGAAGTATATCAGTAATATGCTTTTCATAATGTCTCTATTCATACTAAGTGTTTCCCAATCAATCGTTGTTTAATTTCCATAATCTTTCTCTTACTTTATTGTCTGACCTTCATAATTGTATTCCTCAACCTTTTCTGAAATTTCGCCCTCGACCCGAATTAGCAGAGTTGAAAAAGTAGATTTATGGGAAACCCACAAAAACAGGATTAAAGATGAACAGAGCAGATACATAAGAAATGTTTTAAAACACTAAAGGATCAAAAATAAAAAAAAATGATCCCAGAAGGTCATATAGTGGGGTTTCATCCACTGTTTTTCCTTCATCCATGATGAGTCTCTTCTGTGATTCTACTTGTTTCCACGCTCAAATTATGTTCCATTCGGTTAATCTTTAACCGTGTATAACACTTACTTCTATTATTATCCGGACTGTCCTCATCTTGGTTGTTTATCATACAACGTTTCGGCCGTTGCACTCTACGGCCTTCATAAGGTATTATCTGGTAGGTATGGGGAAGTAACGAACCGAACCTTTTATTTAATCGACGGGGATATATTGACCGCACTCCCCTCTTAGCATTAATAGTATCATTATTGTCTCACAATGGGATTGAACCTAGAACCATCAGATTACTTGTAGTAATTCTGTCTGATTCTGTAACCACTACGCTATGTGTCCACAAAAATAAAGGGTTCGGTTCGTTACTTCCCCACACCTACCAGATGATACCTGATAAAGGCCGTAGAGTACAACGGCCGAAACATTGTATGAAAAACAACCAAGATGAGGACAGTCCGAATAATAATAGAAATAATCATAATACCTCATCTCAAAAATTCAGAGATATACGTGTATAACACCTTGAGCGATTCTGAACTCGGACACTGAAATGATAGGAAATCTCTTGACCTGTGAAATGAAAAAACATGCAGTGATAAAAGAACACGTTTCCCCATATATTTAGAAAAATCCTTATTATTAAGTTTCAAACACATGACATCATCTAGAATCTCTCAAATCTCACCCAACGTTATATGCAAAAGAAAACGAAAGCACAATCAAAAGTTTTCTTGTTGATTTTTTTTTAGGGATTCTATTGACTATTTTTTTTTTTTGTCTTTGTCCTGTTCATTTTCAACCTTATTTTTGGACTCCTGAATTTTTTCGACTCAGTGAGTTTTGTTAATCATCTTATGTTTCTGATATTGATGAAATATAATCACAGATCTGGAATAGTTCAAATATTCTCCGTTTTGTGTAATATAATAAGAGGAAAGGGACTTAGAAATCAAATTATTTAACCTTTCTCTCTTCATTTTGATGAAAATTCATTGTTAGTCTTTCCGAGATATTATACGTGCATGTGTCTACACATGTATGAATATATAACTGCAACTATGAGTGTGCACTTTAACTATCCTGAAGAGACACACACACACACGCACACACACACACACATATATATATATATATATATATATATATATATATATATATATATATGTATATATATATATATATATATATGTATGTATATATATATATATATATATAAAGATAATTAAGATATGTATGTATGAATATATAAAAGTGGGATTGTATGAGTATGAATTTGGAGTCGTGTAGATGAACGGTCAGTCATGCTGTGGTGAAAAAATATAGGGATTTGGCTCCCTCCCTATCCATTGAGTAATTGCGAACGGATTTCTTGAAAAGCTAATTATATTCTGGAGCCTGAGAAACCAAAGGGCTACAAGCAGAAAAGAAGGAAAAAGAGGAGATAGAGGTGAATTTGAGCGGAAACTAGAAAGACATACATTAGATGAGAAAGACATACATTAAACGTACGTAAAAGAGGAAAGGTGATAAAAAGGAACAGAGTATGTTACAAAGATAAGGAAAGGAAAGTGAGTAATTAGGATAGAAAAGAAAGACGAGGATGGAACACGAGCAAACATTTGGCAGTAATGGCGGCTGTCCTCTGCGCGTTTGTCCGTCGGAGACTTGGTTAATCGACCAAGACATGATACTTATTGTCTCCCTCTCGGTAGTTGGAACGATGTGTGCTTGATACCTTGGAGTCCTTAGGAGGGAATGAACTTCACGGGAACTTTTCTGTTCTCCATAGTGTATTTTAGACGCTGTTTCCGACGGTGGCTTAATAAAATTTCAATTAAATGCGGATAGGTTTCGGGCAAAATGAAGCCTTGTGATAGTGAGAAAATTTCGCAAATGATTACGAAATTTTGTGCATGGCGGAGCTAGCCCGGGAAGTGACAGTAAGAATTGCTAAACGTTGAAATATAGTTTTTAGGATTGTGCACTCTTCAGGACTACATTTGCCGCCTTATAGAAAATTTGTGAATTGGATTAAAGCAGAAAGAAAAAAAAATGATATGCGTATAAGATTGGTTGTCTATGATTGTAATTGTTTTGAAAGCCTTTTTTCTTTCTTTTTGTTATTGAGTACTAGTTCAAGTACGGTCGAATTTCAAGCAAATTATCTTCTTGGATTACCCATACCAGCACTCTTTTTGCTGATTAAATCCCATGATAACCCACAGTAACACGAGTGTCATATACATTTTAAATAAGTCCCGTATACTACTTTATCCTTGACTTTAACTCACCAGATACACTAAGTGACATTTATTGAGCATCCTAGGTTAATTGCGTGACTGTGTCAATTTAACTACCCTAAATATCATTTACTAACCAGTGGTTTGCCTGGTTGGCGAGTGAGAGGGAAGTAGCTACTGTTCAAAAGCTTCTTTTTGGTAATAAAACGTATCAACAATTTGTGAAAAGGTGTGCCCCATTTGGTATATTTGGTCTTTTCTGTATCTTGCATAATTTTCCTCCATGGAGAAATGGGTCTGGGTTCTTATGGGTGAGGGACACAGTCTTCATACTTGTAGAAGGCAAATGTCTACGATTATATGTAGAAATGGTTTACAATATTGATTTGTAACTGAGATTTCTTTTGTTCTAATTATTAGGGATAGACTGTTTTACAAGTACTTTTTATGTATAGATTTGTTGTAATGTCTACAATATGATTTAATACATATATATACGTGTGAATTTGAAAGGAGACAAATTTATATATATATATATATATATATATATATATATATATATATATATATATATATGTAGCGTTATAATATATTGAAACCCTGTTTGAAACGATCTGGTATCAAAAATTGAATGAACCATTTGGCCTTGAGAACAAAAAGTAAGATAAACAAAGAAACAAAATGGACAGATGAAAGAATCGATTCCCTCACTTGATAAAAAACCAACAGAAAACAATGAAAACAGATCTTATCCATTGTAGAAGCTAAATCACAGTGCTCAATATTTATCACAGTAAATAAAGATATTGATATATAAAAAAAATCACCCTCAGTCTATTATCATCCGTCGTCGGACATACACCTTTCTCGGGATTCGTCAGACCTTTGCATTATAGCGTTGCAGAGTCAATACTTTATGAACTAGTCCAGTTCGTCTCTCCGGCTTGTATTCTGCTTTCCCCAGTAACGCATGTGATCACTTGGGATCCATATTGTGCGTTGTGATGTCCATAGATTTTCCACCATTACTGCAAAATGACCTGCCCATTCCCATTTCAGTTTTCTAATGGATCCTATTATGTCTCAAGTTTTTCCCCATATTATATTGTACGTCTTGTGATCTGTCCATGTAAAGTTGAGCATGATTTTCTCATGTGCACATTGGATGCTTCTCAGTCTGAGGGTCTGTCTCTTTGTTAGGATCCATTTTTTTGCTCAATAGGTGACTATTAGGAGGATCCGTTGGTCGTATACCCTTCTTTTCTGGACTAATGAGATTTTTTTGTTCTTGGAGGGTTATTCTTCACTTGATTTCTCCTTCTTTTGATGATTTCTGGGAGATTCATCGTCCTACGTTAATATAGTGGTCTACTTTCTTTAGTTTTGCGTTTTCTTTTTTGGTCGTTGTGTGTTGCACATGACTTTTGTTTCGCTGAACTTTCTTGCTTTTTTTTATTCAATTCATCTGGTATTTGATAGAGGTCATGGAGGTTCTCTGCAAAAAGGATGATATTTTCTGCAAATCTGAGGTTGCTTAGGTATTTGCCGGCTATTCTAATTTTCAAAGTTCAGGTTTTGGAAGACTATCTCAAAGCAGGCTGTGAAGAGTATAGGTGGGTTGTTATCACCTTGCCTTACACATATATGCATATATATGTATATATAAGAATACAGATATTCATATATACATGTGTATACATATATATGTATATGAATATGTATATATATATACACACATATATATATATATATATATGTATATATATATAAACGTATATATACATATATTTATCCGTACATATGTATACATATATAAGAATATATATATACATGTATATAAATATAGATACATATGTACATGTAGATACACATACACATATATATGCATATACATATATACAAATATACATAAAGATCTAAATAGATATTTGTATTAATATTCATACACATACACATATATACATACATATCTGCACGTATGCATATATACACATATGTATATACACATATATACACACAGATTTGTTGACATATATATATATATATATATATATATATATATATATATATATACATATACATATATATTCATACGTATACATATATATATTTACACACACACATACACACCCAAACACATACACACACACACACACATATATATATATATGTGTGTGTGTGTGTGTGTGTGTGTGTCTTATCAATTCAGTAATGCTATATATCTGTGTGGGCGTCTGGGTGCGTATGCATGTGTAAGCTATTACCAATGTATTCGTCTATTATGTATATTTCTGTGTTTGTCTTTATGTGTGCACACACAAATATCTTCATTTATACCAGTCAGTCTTTATAAAATATACAAACGCGTATTCATCCGTATGTATTCGCACTGATCTTATTCAAGCAAAAACAAAGAAATCTATAAACATTTTCTGAAAGGAAAAAAAAGAAAAGAAACGAGACAGAAAATGAAACAAAGTAAGAGAGAAAGAAAAGTATATGAAAGAGAGAGAGAGAGAGAGAGAGAGAGAGAGAGAGAGAGAGAGAGAGAGAGAGAGAGAAAAAGATAGGAAAAGAGATGGAGGGAAAGAAAAGAAAGGTGTGGTGAGAGAAATGAAAGGAGAATCAAAAGGTGCAAAGGAGAAAAAGGTGGATATGGTAAAAGGAAAGATGAAGAATATCAAGCATCGGATTAGAGGGAAGAGAAGGACATCGGATTAGAGGAAAGAGAAGGGCGTCGGATTAGAGGAAAAAGAAGGACATCTAGCAAGAGAAGAAGGAGGAAAGTAGGAAAAACTCAGTTAGAAAGACAGGAAGATAGAAAGAAAGAAAGAAAGAAAGAAAGAAAGAAAGAAGAGAAAAAACGTACACCACGAGGTCGAATTTCTCACGTGGTGTGTCCTCCCTGCTACTATCCAATAGTTCAGGTTTCTATCCCACGTCCCCCGTTGCCGAGTGCAATATCTCCGATATCACAACTGAGGATCAATCTCAACTCGCAGCTGGTGACCCAACATTGAATCGACACTTTTTATTCCTTCTCTTTGATCAGATGGTTGTCTTTCACCTCAAAACACATACCGCTCCCGACCGCCCCGGACCGCCCCCGGATGGAACTGCCATTTCCTTAATCCGAAATGGGAAACCCGCTGCCTCTCTTCCTCTGCCTCTGCCTGTCCCCACCTCACTCTCTCTTTCTCTTTCTCTTTCTCTCTCACTTAAACAGGATCAGTGTGTTAAAGAATGCGCAAAGCTGTCAGGAATTCTGATTTCGTTCCTCTTCTATATATTCTTGTAGCTCAGAAGTTATACAAGCAGACTGAAGGTGGTCGGGATTTGAGGTTTTATGCTGGTGAAAAGAAGGACTCTAATCTGTAGTCAGAACAATTCTTTGGTCATGATGTTATTGACGGCGACAGGACAATAGCACCCTCAACATTGCGTCCCTGGTCATTCAAGTCCGTGTTGTGTTCTTTGTTCCAGACAATCGTGTCCCAGTATATGTATATATCATATCAGTTGTATTTATTTCCTTTTTGCATCTTATACAAGAAATAGAACAATGTTCCTAACAGAGAAAGTGAGTTATATATCTCTCTATAACCACTCCTCTTTCGGGTCTCTGTAACCATTCTTACCCGGGATTCTCTGCGAACTCTGTTGACCTATTTTAATCTGGTTTTGACGAGAAATTTCTGTCATTATAAGAACTGCTTACTTACTAGCAGTCAGGTGCAGTTAAAAACCGGACACAAATATCCAGGGACGCCAATGTAAAACCATTTACTTGAAAGAGGTTTTTCTTCACATCAGTTGTCAATGTGTAAAGGAAAAATGCGTACAGTAGAAACTTTTTCAGCATTAGGCTAGATTCACGGAACATCCTGTAAGGAAGGATCTCACTTACAATCGCTTTAAAGATAATATCGCTCAACTCTGCTTACCAGATAGCGAGAGTAATATAAGTTTCTTCTCTGCTTAATGGGCCTCCCTGATCCAGCACCCTTGCGACAGTACGATTCTGGGTTTGCGGATTCCTGAAACAGTTAAGCTTCAGATAAAAATGTCAAAATGATGCATATACGTACTTTGAAATATATCTGATACAAATACAACATACGCAGGCATGAACCTTGCTCAACTAAGCCTTAACCAATATTCGAACTTGTCAATTTGTTTTCTGAGTCAATAACCGTTACACCACTCCGTACTACCTTGGACTGAGGTAGGCTTCGTAAATAACAGCTAGAGAGCTAGCCGTCAAACGATTCCCAATAGACCTGTCTACCTCATTATTCTTGATTGCTTGATAGCTTTTAGATATAACACTGGGTACAGCGGGTAGGAATATACAAAATAAATACATGAAAAACGAGATTAACAACGACCGTATTCGATCCAATGCCTTTGTCCACATATCTTAAGACTTGGTTAATGTGACAAAACTAGTATTTAATGTTTGTTCCAGCATTGTACCTGCTCTAGAAGTTGAACCTTTTTTTGGAAGACAGAAAAAAAGCGGAACATTGTGAAATGAATGGTATTCATGTTGCTCAATAAATTCGAAGTAAATCTGAGAACTATTATTTATTGTTATTCTATAAACAGCACAAATATTTTACATATTTCTTCTTTAATAAAACAAGGGAACCTTTTGGGATTTATATTCTGAGGGAAACATAGGATACAAAAACTTATGTAAATGTTTTTTTTTGTATTTCCTTTTGAAATGCTTTATCTAAGAATGGCTTTAAATTATGCACATCCGTACTTCTGTGTATGTAAGTGTTTTCGTAGATGTGTGTGTGCCTATGTGTGTGATTATTTCTTGAAGGAATCACTTTTTATTCCTGTTTTTTCCACTGAAGCTTATTTCTACCTTCTTTGTCCTCCTGACCCTCTTTATCTATTTGCAGTTTATTGAACACACGCTTCGTTTCCCAAATACAAGTGGTTAAAGGACTCGGCATATTTAATGTCATGTACAATATCTAAATAGAACTCGCTTTTATTTTCAGCTTGGCTTTTCCGCCTCCTAACAAAAATGAAATCCCCGGAGATTTCATTTCACAATTTCTGGGTTTCCACCTCATCACCGGAAAACCCTTGAGTTCACTGAAAAGGGGACATTGCCTTTTTACCTATTTCTCTATGCTCCTGACGCTGTCTTCCTTATCTTTTTGTCCTTCTTCTTTCACTACCTCTCTACATCTCTTTTTTCCTTTTCTTCCTTTTCTCTTTCTCTCTCTCTCTCTCTTACTCTCCCGATCTTTTTTCGTTCTTCTTTTTCAATTCCTTTCTCACATTCTTTCTATCTCTTTTTATCTCCCTTTCTCTCTCTCGCCCCTTCTTCCTCCGTTTTCCTCTTGTTTTTTCACGCTTCCTTTTTTTTCCTTCTTTCTACCTTTTAACTTTCATTATTTCTTTATCTATCTTCTACTTTACTCCTCCAATTCTTTACTGTTTCTCTGTCTCTGTCTCTCTCCTTCTTTTATTTTTTTTTTAAAGAACAGATTGATTCAGTCCTTTCTTTTCAAAATACTTTTTTTCATACTTCACAAACCTCACATTTTCGATATTTTCTTTTCAAAGACTTCTATTAACCTTACTCTATCACACCTGTCATACGTCTCTTATCAGAAACAATCATTTAATTCATGCGTGGGACAAGCAACGACTGCCTTATCAAGACACCTGACTTGCCACCTCTCTGATCAGAGCATTATAAAAAAAATCGCACTGATGAATACACGCCATTTAAAACTCATATACATCAAATTCTTGTTAGTGGCATCTGTACACTAAACAAAATCGATTGTAAAACAGCTAGCGGTTGTGAAAGCGCTTATCATGAAAACAAGGAAAAATGATACTTAATAAAGTCTTCTTTGATCAGAGTAAGTGTATTCGACGATTGAACCCTCTAAACAAGGAAATTCTTTTCGGCCACCGCTTGCCATATGATATCATCACAACGCACCAATCGCTAACGTCGAATCTAACGTGTATAATATCCAGTTGTGGAGAAAACTCTAACACTACGGGGTTTCACTTTCACTTATCTTGGAAATGACCTGCTGTACAGCCAAAAGCGCCCCATTACCACTAACGTTCGGACAATATTTACAAACATTTGACCCAGACATATGTCTTCTTGTGCGTAAAAAGAAAACTGACCAAGAAGTCAAGAGAGCATTCCTTGTAAGTCGTTTCTAATCAAACACAAACACAAACACAAACAGACAGACAGACAGACACACGCACACACATACACACACACATATATATATATACATGTTTGAACAGACAGGTTTCAGAAGTGGCTATTCAACAATAGACCACCTACATACAATAGTCCCAATCCTAATCAAAAAGTAATTAGAATTAAACAAACCACTTTGTTTGGTTCTTATCAGAAAGCCTTTGATGTAGAATAACTCAATGCGATAACAAGGTGTTACATATACTGCATTCAAAATATATACGACAATGGCTCTGTAATAATTCGACTACGTAAAGATACAAACAAAATGATGATAAGAAAAGAAGTTGGACAAAGGGCTAAGATATCACATAAACTATTTACGGTGAGCCTTGAAAGCATCTTCTGGAAAACTGAATGTTCGAGGCTAATGAATAAATATAGACGGAGAATATTTAAACTACTTGAGATTTTGCCCCAAAATGAACAGAACAAAGACAAAAGTAATATTCAACGATAAGGTCTCCCAACAGATCATAAGAATAGAGGGAGATGCTCTCGAAAAAGTTGACGATTACATTTACCTTGAATACGTGATCAGGTTAGAGAAAGGTCATGAAAGTGAAATTAAACGGTACATAATGATCGACTGGAAATCATTTGTTAAGAATAGAGAAATATTGAAAATCACATTGAAGTATCGAGTATGAAAAAATGCATAATGCCAACTATGACTTGCGAATGCAAAACATGGATATTGACAAAACGAACCGAGAAACATCTTGGACTCACAGAGAGGCTCACGAAAAGAACAATGCTAAGATAATCCTAAAAATGAGAAGAAGAAGAAGCAGGGCTAGGGTGAAGATATACAAATAATCCAGCAAAAAAAAAAAAAAAAATGACAGTTGGCAGGACACTTACCAAGAAGAGTTGACTACAGATGGAGCAAAAGTCAAACTGATCGGTTCCCCTGGGACAGTAAAGGAAGTGGGAAAAGACCAAGCACGAGATTGAAGAATTAGATAGAAAGATTTGCCTGCAAGATATGAGGTCAGCATAATCGCAATTCTAAATGAAGGAGATGGGAAAGGCTTTTATCAGCAGTGGACCTATAATGGCTGCTGTTGATATTTGTATATTCATACATGGATGAGAGGTGTAGCAGAAGTCTGTCTTGGGTCAAAAGGTATGCTAAACTTTTATTTGCCAGTGAATGGAAACTTTTCCCCTTTATGGATAAAAAGTGGAGGGAAACTTTTTTGTACCCCTGAAAATATTTTACGCGTTGTAGACAGGTACTCTAGCAAGTACAATTACAAACATGCAGGGATCCCCCAAATTCTCGGAATTGATCAGTAGCAAGGGATGAGGGCTTAGTTACTAAATGTGCAGTTTGGTAGTGTATGCTTACTCTCTACGCCTCGCCGTGAAATGATGGTCTGCTAGTTGGTCTCTTCTCTTCGGTTCAAAGATTTTGTTTCCCACGCACGCCTTGTAGAAATATGGAAAAAAGGAGAGACTGAGGGAAGAGCCCATTGCTACCCCAGTTTGTAGGCAGATGTTTCCCTTGCTAACGTGAAAGGGGACTTGTTTGGCACAGGCAAAAGGAACTTTGCATGGGATCATCATTATCATCATCAGTCTTTTATCTTCCGTCGTTGGACGTAGTCCTTCCCCAAGATTTGCCACATTTCTCTATTGTGGGCATCGCAGAGCCAGTATTTTTTTTAATTTGTCTCGTTCGTCTCTCCATTCTTGTATTTTGCTGGCCTCAGTTTCGTATTTGATTTCCGGGGATACATGTCGTGAGTCGTGATGTCCATCGGTTGTCTACCATTTTCGCAACTTGGCCTGCCCATTGCCATTTAAGTTTTTTAATACATTCTATGATGTCTCAGCTTGTGATCTCTCCATGTAAGATGATTCTCTCATGTGCACGTTGCATGTTTCTCAGTTTGCAGGTCTGACTCTTGTTTCAGCTCTATAGGTGACTATCGGGAGAATGCATTGGTTGTACAATCTTCTTTTTAGGATTATTGGGATTGTTTGGTTTTTGAAGGTTCAGTTTGATCTGCCAGGGATTGCGATCCTAGAGTGATTTTTCGCTTGATTCCGTTGGGATTTATTGTCCTTGGTTGATGTAGTGGTTTACTTTCTCTAGTTCTGCAACTCCGAATTCGACAGTTGTGTTCTTATTCTCAAAATGGCTGTTGCACATGACTTTTATTTTATACAAGTTAATTTGTACGCTGACTTTCTTGCTCTCTTCGTTTTATTCATCTACCATTAGTTGAAGGCCGTGTAGGTTCTCTGCGTAGAGGACGATCTCGTATGTAAATCTTGTTTTCCGGTTTCAGAAGATCATCTAGTGTCAGGCTGAGAAGAGTTTGGGTGGGCTGTCTCGCTCGGCTTTGGAGTTGGAAGGGATCAGAGTCTTTACGTAGCCTGATAAAGGGGTTGAGGCGATTGTATATATGTTGCAGTACTTTGACGTATACAAGGTCTACACCTTGTAGGTTGATGGCTTTCATGACCATGAAAATTTCCACAAAGTTGAATGCCTTCTGGAAGTTTATAAGTGCTACAGCAGGTGGCATTTTGTATTCTGCTGTTTTCTCTTCCAGCTGATTTATTGAATGGAGATGGTCCATGGTCGATTAACTTCTAATTCCATCCTGTTCCCGTGGTCGGTTTTCATCAAGTGTTTTAATGATCCATTTGGTGATGATTTTTGAGAAAAGTTTGTAGATGCAATTGAGTAGTCTTACAAGTCTGGAGTTGTTGAGGTCTATGGGGTTTCCTCTTTCATGTAAAAGCATTATGTTGGCTGTGTTCCAGTCTATCATGACTTTAGTCTGTTTTAGACAAGTTGAATAGAATAACTAGTTTTTTTTCTTTATATTGACGATCCTACAAGCTTTTTTGAGTAGATCGATGGTGATATTGTCTAGTCCTGGGAATTTTCCTATTTTTTTTGTATGCTTGATGGCTTTGTTTCAGATCTCATGGTGTAACGTCTGGGAAGGCCTCGAACTGCTTGTCAGTGTCTTGCGTATCCTATTCATTGTTTTGCTGTCAGTAACTTGAAGAGTAGAGTTCTTGGTAGAATTCTTTGGCACGTTCGATAAATCGAGAACTTTGATTATTGCTTTAAAGCCACAACGTTTTTCGAGAGTGGTTTTGGTGATTGTTGTCGTATACCTTACTTTTATCTTCTCTTAGTTCCTTTTTTATTGTTTTGTTTAGCTTGTTCTCCTCTATTTTTCCCTTATTGTTGTTGGTGGTTTGAAGTTTCTGCACTTTTTAGAGAGTTTCTTGGTTTTGTCTGAGATTTCACTAATGATTTGTGTGTTTCTTGGTTTAAATACACTGGCAGCATCTATCAGAGAAGTTGTTATTTTGCTGTCGAGTTCGTTGGTGTTGGTGTTGGTGTCCTTCTCTTTGGTGAGGATTTCATATCTGTTTTTTCAATTCTAGCTTGAAGGGTTGGCTGAGTTCATTTGTACGTTTAGTTGTTGCAGTTTGGTGTGGAACATTCTCCAACGTTCTTTATAGGTGTTTACTTGCATCTGACCATTCTATTGTCGCTTATTATGTTTACTTGGTTAAGAATTTGAATGTCTTTGATGATGTGGCTTTTGTCCGTTAAAATGTAGTCTATTTCGTTTATGATTTCATCGTTTGGGCTCTTCCATGTCCATTTTCTATTGGGTTTCTTTTTGAAGAATGTATATATATAGTCGTAAATTTTACACTTTACCTGTAAAAGAATTTTAGTTTTAAGATTTGATGATTTTAATAGCGACAGTCCTCCAAATCATCTTACGATGTCTCGTCGTGCAAGTCAACTACTTTTCGGTCCCTGTTGATGTTAAATGTTTTATACACTGAATATCACATTTATAAATGTTGTTTTCATTTGGATTCTCATGTCGTTTGTTAGATATTTCAGTGGGGATCATCAGCTGTTTTGGGCCTGTTTTGGGAATTGCATGCCTCGTTGAACCTGACAGATGGAGTTTGTTGAATCAACCTCTTGAATAGTTTTTTCTTGTTTGCAATGATGAATTCAATGACAACCCAAGAGACCTCCTCAATTTCGGACCAAATCGCCATCTTTTCAAAAAATACATCATCGTTGATAAAAAAGCTGATATACGAATGCTATATCTGAATATCTTACAATTACAAGAATAAAAGTAAATCAAAACTCCCCCTGGAATACGCGCCTTCCTAAAAGCTGAAGCCATCATAAACTTATTTCAATACGAAAAAAGACCACGCTCTCAACAAAGTCTTCCAGAAATGCAGTAAAACAGCGTCGTAAACATCCCAATATTGATATCAGAAAAGCCGACAGAAAAGACCGTCAATTCCGAAAAAGTAAATGAAAATCTGATCAACAAGCTGAAGATACGTTAACAAACACATCATGGCTAAAAATGCAGAAAACTCCTGAAAATAGTCGGGGACGACGAACTTGGCTATTTAAAACGCTATGTAAAAATAAACAACACTGGTTTCGCCACTGAGATCCTGAGATTCAAGTTAACGAACTAGTCACAAAATGATTAGGGACAAACTACAAACCTGGCTATTTATTCTGTGATGTAAAACTACACAAACCCGATTCTTTATATCCAAATATATCCTGTTTTTATTTCTATTATTTTTCGGACTATGCTCATCTTGGTTGTTTTTCATACAACGTTTCAGCCGTTGTACTTTACGGCCTTCATCAGGTATCATATGGTAGGTCTTGGGAAGTAACACACCGAACCCTTTATTTAACCGACGGGGGTATATTGACTGATGAAGGCCGTAGAGTACAACGGCTGAAACGTTGTATGAAAAACAACCAAGATGAGGATAGTCCAAATAATGATAAAAATGATAATACCTCATCTCAAAAATTCAGAGATATAATTTTTATTCCTATAAATCGACTGTCAGAAACATTTAATCAGTTAATCTAACCGTAATCACTTAGTAGATATAGCATACATTCAACTACTGCAATAATCAGTCTTACATTAACAAAAACCGGATAATAAAATCCTTACCTCTTGTAACATTGAAAATGTATTCAATCACGTGGCTGTAAAAGATACTTTCATCTTTCATCATAAAAGATATTCACCACAACTCATCTTTCCATCCTCCGAAAATCAATCCTGATATCCTACCCGAACTTCCTTTTGCTTATACCACACAAGTTACCCATCACGTTTGTAAGAGGAATATCTGCATACAAACTGGGGTAGCTATGGGCTCTTCTCTCGGTCCCTACTTTTCTTATTTCTACATGGCTCGCACGGGAAACAAGATCTTCAACGATCTCACCAAAACTAGATTATATTTCCTTTACGTAGATGATATTCTGATTTGAGCAAAAAATGGAAACATTTCAAAATAATTCAATCCGTTCTTTTATTTGCGAACCACATATTAAAAACAAAATTTCCTTTTGAATTTCCCAATCAATACTAATCGCCATAACTTTATTACATGCTCATATGAAAAAAAAACTACTACCACTAACTTATACCTCAAATACAACAGTGAATCCCCCTAAAAATATGTGAGAACTCTTATAAAAGTCCTGTTGAACCATGCTGAACTACTCTCCTCTAAAACAATGTCCTATGATGATTTAAGAAATATTAAACGCCTTATTAACACCGACCTCCACAACCACGTTGTTGATGAACAAATGAAACTAATTATTGATAAAATTAACAATTATAAGGTTTCTCATTAAAGTAGAAACCCTGATACCTTCAATTCATTTTACTGTAAGGACATGCATCCTAACTTCCATTAAGACGAAAACGCTCTCATAAATATGATCCGTAGATATATATCCACTATTGGTTCCAACAAACACTTAAGATTTATTATTTATTACAAAAAAAAAAAACAAACCTCAAAGCCTGTGCCCACTGACAACTCCTCCCCCAGCCCCCCAACAACCTTGATACAGAAACAAATGCTGTTTACCAATTCTCATACCCTGAGGAGATTTGATCTCCGATAGTATTTGAAAAAAAACACCATGCATTGGATTCACAACAACAACACCACTTTCGCGCTGATTAACTCGCCACTCATCAGATCAAAGTCCCATGCACCAACATAGGAAAGCGCGCTATTTCTCCTATTCTAATGTCCGTAAGATCCGTGTCGATAACACAAAAATATTGCAAAATTCTTACAACAATTCTGGAGGCTATTCATATCAAAGCCAGGTGGGCCATTATTAACAAAATCTCTTGCAGTGCCTCTCAACGGGTGTTCTAATATTATCACATGACATACGTTACATATAAGGCTATAAGTTCTATCGATGCTATAAGTTTTCACTTCTACTATCCAATCATATATTGAAAATGACCGGTGATGTTCGAGTATATGCATATATATATATATATGTTCATGAAAGTGACAATTGGAAGGTGAAGAGAAGAATGTAAGAGAAAGCAGGTCTTGAATCGTAATTTTTTCATTCCTTGAGCATGTTACGATACATTTTTCTGATGAAAATTTCCAGTGGTTCAAAGAAAATTTTAATGTTTACATGTTTGTGGGAAAGAAATTGAGGTATTCCTGTGTTGTTTGACTGTTTAGTAGGAACGGTAGGGGTGTTTGTAGGTGAGAGACAAGTTTGCTGTGAAATAAGAAGCGTTTGTGAGAGGTTTGGGTTTTTTTTCTGTCTATGTGGGTTTGGGGCCTGTCTTAGATAACTAGGGTCAGTAAGAGCAGAGCAGAGAGTCGGGATTAAGATGGTCAGTTCCCAGAAATGTGTTTTTTTAATTTTAATTTTTAAAATTATAGAATGGAATAGTGGTGTCTGGCATTTAGTAGATAGATGATCGTATATGCAGAGCATATGTGGCTTTGGTTAGTCTAAAAAAAGTCTTGAGAGTTGGGTATACAGTGAGAATTGAACTTATTACACTTCAAGACTTGCTCACTAATCATTAGTATAAATATGTTTTCTTTTCTGTAGACACACAAAAATATGTTTTTTTTTCACTTCAACCATTAGAATCGAGAACATTTTATCAATTCATTTCTGCAATTTACTTTTGTGTTTCCATCGATCCAAGAAGCTCTTCAGAAAGTAGAAAAAATTGTTCGATTCCAGAAAATCTAATAGAAGTAAACCTGTCTACCAGCAAAAAGGCGGTCACTTTAATACACAGAATGAATAGAAACTGTGAATTTAATTTTTTTTGACTGACACATTATAAGATTCAGAACGTGGCTTACCTTTCATAGTAGATACAATGGGATCTTTTCAATAGCCGTTGCATTAAAATTGGACGATGCTCTCCGGGGATTTGTCGTACAGAATATATATATATATATATATATATATATATATATATATATATATATATATTCACACACTCAAACACAGACAAACATTTATACATATGTACATATATATATATATATATACGTATATGTATATATATATATATATATATATATATATATGTATATACACAGATATACATATATATACATCTATATACGTATACATACGTGTATATATATACATACATATGTATGTATACATATATATATATATATATATATATACATATACATATGTATATGCATATATATATATATATACGCATGTTTACACATACATAAATGTATGCACGTACAAAGACTTCATAATAACCCTGCATTTCTTCCTGTTATGGAACATATTTAAAAGAACTCTGTCTGCATGTGTGCACGCGTGTGTGTGATGATTACAAAGGCATTCTGGCCGGATACAAATCGTCCATATATTGATACACACATACACACGTACATATATATATATATATATATATATATATATATATATATATATATATATACCGTTTTTGAGTCGTGACAAAATACCAATCTTTACTTGTATTATGTGTACAGTTTACCGTGGGCGTTTCTCAGTTAGACGAATGAATAATCCACGAATAAAAAGTTTTTTGAATGAACATCATAGAATGTTTTTTCTCTTTTTCATTCGCACTTTGATATTCGTCCTTACTGCAGGCCTGCAAGCGATTCACTAAAACAACAGCAAAAAGAAATGTAATCATAAACTAATGAAAAACTGTAAATTTTCCAGGGCAAAATAAAGTTAAGGCAAGCAGATTAAAGATACGCCGAGTAAGTTAAAATATACGTCATTCAAATTCCAAGATACGGCGGAGAAAAGATACAACATGTAAACTTAGAAACACTCTGAAAAAAAAAAGAATAATGGAAATGACTGTAAACGAAACAAAAATATCACAAACAAATTAAAAAGACAAGCGGAATGAATTTATCAACACCCATAATCACATATGATGTACAGTAACTTCGACGATTCCGTACAGCTTGAAGTATATTTCAAAATTGAAGCTCAAGGGTGAGAATTTTTTTTCATCAGAAATTTTGCTATATTTTCATTGGGTTAGCAGGGTCATGTGACCATATCTGCATCCTTTTCCCATTGCCATATGTCATATCAAGTGTTCTGAGTGTCAAACAATTTTTTAAAATCTATCCTACGTTGAAGTTGTTGCTCTGGGAAACCGGGTAACGGGACGACTTTTTAAAAGACTATCGGTCGCCACACCTGATTAGGCACTACGCCTGACAGAAGTATTTGTCACCTACATTGGCCATTGACTCACATTCAAGGTATGTGGCGATATTTTGATACACACTAAACTTTTGGAATTTTCATAAAATTCATAGTCGTTTGATTCCCACGCACCCTATTGCGTAAAATTACTGGACTATGCGTGAGAAAAGTCAGAGTTATATATCCTACTGACAGTTCAGTCTTGTGATCTAGAACTCAAATAAATGATGTACAAGGCTGGTCGTTAGAGAGGAAAGTCTTTTGAATCTTTCTACTTGGGTTACAGATCAGTAAAATCGTCGAATCTTTGCAGCTTTGATCGAAGAAGAGGTTAATGCTGACTAAAGTTTGAAATTTAAAGGAAGAAACCCCCCCCCCAAAATATGAATAGCTTTTTGGGGCTTTTCCATTAGTCTCCACCAGACCTAAATTTTCATAACCGATGGAAATTGATATGTCAAATTTATTTCGTTAGTCTTCCCCGCTGGATGGGGGTTAGAGTGAAGTGTACGTTTTTTGTCTTCATGGTAGGGAGTGCCGACATAGACCCTGCATTTTCGTTGAGAAGAAAAAAAATGCTATCCAATCTTTTGGGCAGGGTGATGCTCGTACCTAATAATGGATGTTTGCTTTTGGTGGGGCCTGGTGAAAGAGAGCAATAGATTTTATTCAAACATAAGTTGGAACATTAACCTTTGATTACCAATGTTGATATATTCAGCTCGCTTGTCTCCTTGATTTACTTGTCCCATTTCTTAATTTGTATACCGTATTTTTCAATATGCAGCGGTGATTTTTTTTTATTCGTTCGTCGTATTTTCTTATTTTACTTCGTTTTGCTCAACTTTAAATTTGCTCGGGAAAAAATACAGCTGTAGAATAATCATGCTAATCATGTCTCATATTCTCTGTTGAGGAGAGTTCCAGAGAAGATGTTTATCTGCACCTTCTTTGAGCAGCTCTTTGAAACGACGAATCGCTAATCTCAGGACATCGTGTACGTGGTGAGTTGTTCATTAGTCCGTCGTTTAAAATCAACCACGCACAAACACATACAGATGCACGCTTACACGTACACTTGTTTACACGCACACTCGACCACACACTCGTACACACATTGTGGCCTCGTAATGGGGGACTCGCCTACGGTTTAGTATGCAGTGGTTCAAGTCACCAAATAGTTTAGAAGCAGTAATCAATGGGGAACCTTTATTGGAAGCTAAAGGGTTACGGTCAATTCACCATGGATACAACGGTTCTCGTAAGATCACCGAAGCGTCGAGTCTCATCGGTACCTAGATTGGTAAACATCTTGTCCGGACGTTTCGTCGAACACCGTATCGCCGACAAACAGTCAGCCGACAGCACTGTCGCCGTGGAGCTGATTCGTAGAAAACCTTTTTGATGAAGTGATGTTTCGCCAACTTGGCTTTTTGTCGATAGTCTTTTCGTCCAATACTGTTTCGTACCATTAGATAGCTAAAAACAAAGAAAAAAAGCGGGGAAACTTTTGTAAAATGATTTTACTTCATATTTTGAAAAACAACATAGAAAAAAAAGAATGATTAACAAATATTCTAAAATTAATTTTTACGAATGATCAGATAAATAATCCGACAGACATCGACATCCGGTTTTTTAAAAATTATTAAAATTGAAAATAAAAATAGTTATCGATTTTTTGTTGACTTTGCTACAAAGAAAAACGCTCAAATTATAATCAGAAGAAACGAAAAACAAATTTTCATCAATCATTATTTTGAAGATCGACAAATGAAACTTTTATACACCTGTCTTTTTTTTCATCAGGTGTATATATTCAGTCAAAATTATTTTATCATTCCTCTAAGTTATTTAAGCATGGATTGATTAAGCTTATTCGTAAAGCAAGTTTCATATTTTGATCAATAACGACAAGAAATAACTCCACCAAAGGATGTGTCTCTCTCCTCAACAGAAAAATCAAACTGTTCTGTCAATAATGATTAATAAGAATTCTTTTCAAAGCCAAGTAGGCCTCCGAAATTTTGATTCAGAGAAAATTAGTTAATTTAATGATTTATTGACTGAGATTTTGAAAAAAAAATTAAAAATACATTGAAAATTACGCTTATTACGACAGAGGTGTCTGCAGTATTCTAAATTTGAAACGGACATGATTTACATATAAATCTAGATCATTTGGCTGCATCTTTGGTTGTAAATCAATGCCCGGCATCTTATTTACTAACTTCCCAAAAAACTAATTACGGTGTGTGTGTGTATTGAATGTTATCAATAATGAAAGAAAGTAAATAAAAAACATTTTGAAACACTGCTATGTTCTTCTTAATGTTTAATAAAGGATTGTTTTTCGTTTTTTTTTTGTTTTTCTTTTACTGAAATTTGGGCTTTAGTCATTCTTGTAAAGCCGAAAAAAAAAAACCCGAAGATTTTTTTTCAATTTCAAGCACTTAAAACAAATTGGGAGTTGATGTCTGCAGGTGTATTTTTTCTTCTCATCATTCGTAAAAATTAATTTCATATACATGTTTTCGTTTCATCATCCTATTCCTCCAACGTAGTTATTTAAAACGTAAGATAGAATAATTTTTTTCTTCATTTTAACCCCTGAATTGTTGTAAAGAGTATTCGACGAAAAGGCAGTAGATGAATAGCCAAGTCCTCAAAACCTCACTTTGGTAAAAGAAAAAAATTCTACAAATCGTCTGCACGGCGTGACTGCTGTCGTCAGTGAAACGGCTTTCAATGAAAAGACCAAGAACCGTGCACATAGGGGATGTGCTTAGAGCAGAATGGGGTCCCAACAGGCCTTGCCAACCGAAAGTTGGTCTTATTAACAGTTGAACATGTCTATCCAAATCTTGCAATAGCACCTGTAAAGGATCGAGCGGAAAACGATATATACTGGATTTCAGTGATGATGAATTTATTGTCTTCCAAACCATTTATTGTGTAGTGAGTTCGATCTTAACACCTTACTAGGCACCTACTATTCTTGTCCAGGGTCATACTAAGCTGAAATTCGTACTGAGGGCATCTACTGTAGGTCGATAATCAGTAATCTGGATGGTAAATCGTAACTAATGAATTCGATCTTCACGAGGCAACCCTTCAGTTGGGCCCAGTGGTGGACAATGCTTATAAGCATCGGAAAGATGTTGGCATCTTATTTATTTAGCAGCAGAGCTTTTAATCAACGGTTTTCGTTTGAGCACCGGGGGAGATGGAATAAGGAGAAAGAGACAGTGTGCACGTCGATGTATATATATGTGTGAGGGACAAAGGGAGAAAGAAAGATAGAGAGGGAGACTGTCAGGAAAGGAGAGGATGAGAAAAAGAAAGAGAAAGACAGGGGAGAACGAGTTAGAGTGCGATGGGGGAACAAAGAGAGAGAGAGAGAGAGAGGGAGGGAAAGAGATAGCGAAAAAGACAGAGAGTGAGAGACAGTTAAGGATATATATATATATACATATATATACATATATATATATATATATATATATATATATATATATATATATATATAGTCAGAAACAGAGATAACAAACAATTACCGTTACATACAAGCAAAATACTGAAAAAATGAAAAAAAGCTGGTTATCGATTATCGGTGAATTACGTGGAATTTAACTTCAATTTAATTACAATTTTCTTTTCCCTTTCAGAAAAGTCTAGTTCATTTCACTCGCACAGTAATTCGTCAACTTTAACAATCAGACTTTTTTATATTGACCTGGAGAGGGTCACGTCTCAAGGAAGTCCACAACATGCATTTCCGGTTTGTGAAGAACGATTTTTTTCATTTGACTTGCGTGCAACATAGCCCTCAGTAATTGAAAATAAAATAAACTCACACATACGCACGTTCAAAAGGAACATTTTTCATTAATTCTGAATCCATTGGATCATACAATTCATTCAAAAAAATGTTTATGACTGTATTTCTATGCATGTGCGTGTATGATCTGCTTGGTATTTGAGAAGATTACACAAGCTACTTGAACATGACCATTCCAGACTAGAAATAGTTCCATGACCGACGGGACTTCGCCTCATGAAGCCTGGTACTGTTCCGTGTAGCCCAGTCAAAGAGGCTCGGGATTCGTCCTGAGACATCAAGACCGGCATTTTATGACCTTGCGCCAATTGCTGTGAGGACTAAAAGAGAATTTTTGAGTCATCCTGCCTACACGTTCTTGTGAATGGTATCCCCACATAAAACCGACTCAGTGTGACACTTTTCTCTCGTGGGTGCTCGGGCAGAGAGAGAGAGAAAGAGAAAGAGAGAGAATTACACAATTTCTTCTCGCATATGCAATCAGTGGTTGAGTCTACACAAAAGCTAAGATTTCGACGCAGGCGTTCGCAACTTAATATGTTGATACAACAACATCAACTTGACTCCAAAGCCACAGTTTTTAACCAACTCCAATGAAGATCAACTTTAATGGCATGAGAGATGATTTTATTAACTCTTTGTTTGACAAGGGAATTCTTTCATAACTGGATGAAAAAAATGACACATAGGTCCACGGTAGATCGAGGAATTAGCCGATCTAAACGTGATAATCAAAACATGTGGACAATTGTCCGTATTATTCATCGAATAATGATATTACTTTATTGAAGAATTTTATGTATACTCATGATATCTTAGTCCGTCACAAGGCCTCAATAATCAGAAGTTTTGTTCATTTCCATCTTAAATCAATTTTGCAACTTTAACGATGTGACTCCTCTTTTTCTCTTCTGTGCTGTGCTCTCTTGCGATCTTTCCATGCTATGTAGAACATGATTCTCTCTCGAGTGCATTGCATGGTTCTCAGCTCTAGGGTCAATCTATTGGTAATTTCCATGTTCCAGCTCCATAGGTATCTATTGGGACGATGCATTGGTTGTATACCCTTCTTCTCAGAATAAATGAAATTTTCTGGTTCGTGATAGGTGAGCCAGCACTAACGAATGCTTGCCAGCCTTGAGTGATTCTTTGCTTTGGGTTGGGGGGTTCCAAACTGATCCAAGTCAACATGATTACATGATAAATAGACAAAAAGTAAACTTTTGATTAAAAATGCTGATTCCTATTGCGTGCATCGGAAGGCAGGGTTATGCAAAGATTAGCGTCTGGAATTTCGAGTGCACTATTTCCGATATCAGACAGATCTTTATCTGAACTCTGCAGCATGCATATAATCAGTCGATAAGATAGTAACAGGAGGAGAGAGGGAAAGACGGAGTGAAGGAGAAAGAAAGAGACTGACAGACAAGGAGGGGGTCAGGAAGGAAAATAGTGTGGGATGATGACAAAACAGCATAAAAAACCCTAAAGGCAACTGAAATAAACTCTTTTTGCATTTTTACTGCTTTTATCAGTGACATTTTTTCAACTTGGGTCAAAGACCTGGTCCAATAAAATAGGTCAACACAGATACAAATTACGTCACCTGGAAATATTTTGATAGCTTACCAACCCACGAATCCGACGTTGAGATAAATATACACTGTTGCTAAAAATAATCACTGCAGTTGAAATTAGCAATTCTCCTTGACTTTTAACAACTTATCTACACGTGTTGATGAAAACACCCAGAACTGTCAATTCAATCGTAATAATATTTGTGTTATTATTAATAATAAAGATGGTACAAAATTCTCATTCAAAAATAATTTGTGTAAACGATATAATCTTTGAAAACTTATGTACCGTGGGAATTCACATAAGAAAAATATAGCCTAAAATACACACAATTTTAAAAATTATATTTTAAATAAAATTCCCGGTAACCATTCAATTATGGATGACCTTTTAATGAAACAGATATTTTTTTAAAGAAGAACTAATGGAAATATTTCCAAGTCAATCACCATTCCCCCTTTCTTGATTTTATGAAATCTCAAAAAATATCTTTTACTCGTAAAATATATTCACATTTCTATGAAATATACGTCTCAAGAGAAATTACGTTAGTTAAATTTTGATTCGAAACTACAAATCATTTTTTTTCAAAATCGGCCCAGATTTGGAAAAAAGAAAATACCATAAAAAATGTAGTAAAACTGAAATATTTTTTGGTTGGAACATTTTTAGTTTCTGTTTCAAAATCAAAATCCTGTGTACAAAGTGACTTTACATAAAAATAACTGTTTTTCCATTAAAGAATCAATATCTATTCTACTTTGATGCTTTTGTAACATGTTTATTAGGTAATAACAGTGTTACAATCATTGTAAACGTAAAGGTTCACAAGATTTGGTGGAACAATTAAGAAAAATGATAATTTTTTGTTCAGTTACGTACAATATCTTTTATTTAGAACGGATGTACGTTCAAGATATAATATAGACATTCTAATTAACTACCTTCGGATTCATCAGTAGCTATTGGAAAGAGAGGGTACCTAAAATTTGACCTTCGAACTGAAGTCACTCGTAAACTTATCCACGGGGAATAGATATATTTTTGTTTAAATTTTCAGTGGAAAGTAAGCGATATTTATTTACAAAATCCAGTCAATTAATCATTGAATTATCTAATTTATTTCGAATCAGATATCTTTGAGGTCATTTGTATTTTTGAAAGTTTTTTAAAAATCGACTTACAATTATTCCGTTGACAAAGTATTAATCATGGCTGAATCTGTATTTTTTGTTGTCAGAAATCTAAACACGACATACCTGTCTGAAACCCACTTGCAAGTATTATTTCTTATTTTTGCAAGTAACTGTATGGTATCATTTTGCTATTATAACCCAAATCAAACCTTGAAAGATGATATTTAATTACTGCAATCCGTTCAAAGGAGCATTAAAAAAGTGTGTGAGAGTAGCTACTTGGATTGTGAAGTTTAAAGGATTTACAAAACGAACCATGATTATCACAGAATTTATTCAGATCATTATCGTGGATTTTGTTGTTCACAACCATACGACAGAGGTATCTCTTCCTTAGTGTATTGCTTGAGATAAATCATTTTCCAGCAGAGAAAGGTCTGTCAAAAATCCAGGCTTTTAACCAAGGCTCGAAAACCAAGTTTCAGCCCTGGTGGGATACACGTAATTACCTCAGTCAAGGGGAAATTAAAATCAACCCAGGTGACCAACGCCGCGGTTGGAAAGAAATTGGCTCGAAGGGAGAGAGAAAGGAAGGAGAGAAAAAAATGAAAACAAAAGAAGGATAGAAAGGGAAAAGACAAGAAAGAAACAGGAGGGAAGAAAGAGGAAAAATATAGATGTTAGTAGGTAGGAAGTAAATAAGACCGGGGTCACGAACGATTTTCGTTTGTGGGTCAGACTTTGAGTCCGATTTATACTCAAATCGTTATTGTTACTTATGGTGTGAATCCAAAACCATTTCCCAAATGTTTTTCCATTATTATTATTATTATTATTATTATTATTATTATTACTACTATTATTATTATTATTATTATTAGGAATCTCACACCAGTTGCCTGGTGGTAACCGCTGGAGTTTGAGTGACAGCAAGTCTCCTCAAGTCTCCAGCCCTCCTCTCCTAGTACTAGCAGGTCGCAGTAATTCTGCGATTTACAGTTTCACACCGGTTGCCCAGTGGTTATCGCTGAGGGCTGAGTGACAATAAGTCTCCTCAGGTCTTCAGCTACCGTCTCCTCCCTCTTTCGCATATCATGACAGAGTTACAATTCGTTGCAGTACTTATATCTCTAGCACCTTCCTCAGTACCCGTGCAGTTCCCAGTAGTGCTGTGGTCTGTACGGTCTCTATCCTCCCCCTAATCCCGATCTCCTCCAGTCTCTCCCTCAGCGTTCTGGGGACAGTTCCTAGTGCTCCCACTATGACTGGTACTACCCTAGTTTTCATGTTCCACATTTTCTTTAACTCCCTTGCTAGGTCCTGGTATTTTTCCCTTTTTTCACCCTCCTTCTTTTTTACTCTATGGTCTGCTGGCACAGCAACGTCTACTATTTGGCAGGCCTTCTTTTTTTTGTCTACTATTACTAAGTCCGGCCTTCTTGCCTGGATGAGGTGGTCAGTTTGGATGTCAAAATCCCACAGTAGTTTGTGGTTGTCATTCTCCAAAACTGCCTCTGGCTTGTGCTGATACCACTTTTCCCCATGGTTGAATCCCATTTGTTTACTTAGTTCCCAGTGTATCATCGTTGCTACTCTATCGTGTCTATGCTTATACTCCTTCTGGGCGAGTTGACTACATTCACTAGTTATGTGGTTTACTGTCTCATCTCTTTCACCGCACATGCGGCATTTGCTGTTTGCCTGTGTTCTGTCGATTTTAGCTTTTATGTAGTTTGTCCTTATGCTTTTGTTTTGGGCTGCCATGATGAGCGATTCTGTTTCTCTCTTAAGGTTTCCCTTTCGTAACCACGTCCATGATTTCTCGTCTGCTATATCTTTTATCTGTCTTTTAAACTCGCCGTACAATTTTTTCCCTTCCCACTTTTCTTTTCTAGTTTGCTGTACCGTTCCATTGCTTTCTACTTTGTTTGTTGCACTATCCCTCGCGCTCTTTATGATTTCTTCACTATTTGTTTGCACATATTTATCTAGGACTACTCTAGCTCTCTGGACACAATCTTCTATGCTGATGAGCCCCCTACCACCTTCTTTTCTCTTAACGTATAGTCTATCTGTATCATCCCTAGGGTGTAATGCTTTATGCATCGTCATAAGTTTCCTTGTTCGCCTATCCATTGATTGGAGCTCTTCCTTTGTCCATCCTAAGAATGGTCCTGTATACCTAACTACTGACACAGCCCAGGTGTTCATTCCTTTTATTAGATTTCTGCTATTTAATTTGGTTTCTAATATTTTCCTTATCCTTCTAAGGTATTCCCTCTTAATTTTCTCCTTCATCTCTTCCCGTTTTATCGTGTCACATTCAAGGACACCTAGGTACTTGTATCGGTCTTGTGCAGTCAATGCCCTAATCTTGTTGTTGTCCGGAAGTTCAATTCCCTCAGTCATTGAAAGCCTTCCTTTATGCATCACCATGATTGCGCATTTTTCTATCCCAAACTCCATTCCTATGTCCTCACTATATTCCCTTACTTCGTTGAACAGAGTCTCAAGCTCTCCCCTGTTTTTAGCGAACAATTTAATATCGTCCATGTACATTAAGTGGTTGACCTTTCCTTTTGTTTTAGAGAAGTGGTATCCTTTGCTGTTTTTCAGGATTCTGTTAAGCGGTATCATTGTTAGAACAAATAACAGTGGGGACAACGAGTCCCCTTGGAAGATCCCCCTTTTTATCCCTACCTCGGCTAGTTTGTCCCCTGCAGCTGTCAAATCTACTTTCCAGTCTTCCATTGAATGACCAATGAATTTAACCACCGGTTCGCTAATTTTGAACATTCTAAGGCATTCGAGTATCCAGCTATGTGGGATCATATCGTATGCCTTTCTGTAATCTATCCATCCCATTGCGATATTCTTTCTCCTTTTCCTTACTTCTTTTAAGATCATCTGGTCTATGTAGAGTAAATCGTTTGCCCCTTTGGTTCCTATCCTACATCCTTTCTGTTCTTCTGGTAGTAGCCCCCTTCTATCCATTGACATGTATATTCTCTCTGCTATTTGCCCGGTCAGGATTTTCCACATAAGTGGTAGGCAAGTGATTGGTCTATAGTTGCTTGCTATGTTCCCCTTTCCCGGGTCTTTTTGGATGAGGGTGGTTCTGCCTTTAGTCATCCATTCTGGTGCTTTGCCTTCATTCAGACAATTTTGGAGTAGGTGAGTGAGTCTGCCGTGTAACGTGGTAAATTTTTTGAACCAATACCCATGGATCCCGTCGGGACCCGGTGCTTTCCAGTTGGCTACTTTCCTAAGAGTATGTTTCAATGTGGTTTCATTCAGTACTATTGGTTCTCCCTTGTCTATATCTCCTAGTTCTTTTCTCATGTTTCCTAACCATTGCGGTGTTACGTTATGTCTTTTTGGGTGCCCCCATATGCTTTCCCAATAGTTCTTGGCCTCTGTGGCATCAGGTTTCATGTCCTGCCTTCTTTCCCCATTTAAATCTCGATAAAACTTTTTCTCATTGTTTTGGAATGTGCGGTTTTGTGTGTATTGGGCCGTTCTTAGTCTGTATCTTTTTAGTCTTGCCTCTTTGGCTAGTCTTTTCTGGTGTAACTCTTCGACTACAGTGGCGATGCCTTTTTGCGTTACCTTGTATTTGTTATAAAGTCTTACTCGTGGTCTGTCTGTGTGTGGTGTATTTCTAAGCAGTACTTCATCTCTCTGTAGTTGGGAGATCTGCCTTTGTAACCTTCTCTCCCAGTTGGGTTTCCCTTCCCTATTATTGCTCGGGCTCCTATCTTGTGTTGTAAAGCTTTGTGCTACCATTTTCGCCCCTGCGTAAATTAGGTTGTTAAGTTCTAGGAGGGTGTTTGTTTCTATGTGCTGTAAGAGGCAGTTGACCTGCTCGGTCACTTCTCCGACTTTCTTTCTGTCTTTGTCTCTTAGGGAGGGGAGTGTTGTTTTCTCTCCTCGCATGATCTCTTTCAAAGCTTGTATTTTGGTGTTCTCTTCTTCCGTTGGTGCCTCGTCGTCACCCTCTGATACATAGCTTACTGTGGGGGTCTCATGGGGAGTTATTCTAGTTTTGTTATTGGTACTAATTGTGCTGGGGGGGCATTCTTCAGATGTGTCACCTGAACCTCTCTCTACATTAATGCGAATCTCTAGTAGTTCAGTCTCAGACAGCCATTTCTTCTTTTGAATTTGCTTTACTTGGTCAGCAAGGCGTTGGTTCGATACTTCCACATCAGATTTTTCCCTCCATATTTGGAGCATACGCTCCCTATAAGATCGCACTGAAGGCTTGCTTTTAAAGTAACAATACATAACTAGCCTATTCTCCTCCCTTGTCCATCTCTTTCTCTTGTTTTTTATAGCAGTCACTCCGAGAGGACCGCGCCTTCCCTGGGTGTCGTTAGAGGTATATGAGTCTTGGCCAACAGTAGCTATGTGACGACTGTGTCCCTCCTGAAGGCCATTAAGGGTACACGAGCCGGAGTTTTGGCCAGCAGTCACAGGATGACGACCGGGTCCCTCCTGGTGGCTAACAAGGGAACACCTGCCGGTTACGACACACAAATCTTGAATTTGTGCCCCGTTTTTTGCGGTAAAATGGTTTGGTTGTACTGTCATGATAGGGGTTTTTTGGTTCTTTGAGGTAGCGCCAGACCTTGGTGGGTTGGTTAAGACCGATGTGGTTCAGAAATAACCGAAGAGCCCCACCAGCTCTTTTTGGTTCTTTTAAGGTAGCACCAGACCTTGGTGGGTTCGTTGAGGGCAATGAGTTCAGTGGTTTTCTCAGAGTTCCACCAGTTCTTACAACCCATGGTACGACCTTACGTGGATAGGCCATTCTGCTGCACAGATATATCTATTTGGTGGTATGACCATCCCCTCCTAAATTCAGGCCTAAAAATTAGCACTAAGCTTCGTCTGCGTGAAATTAACAACCTTGGGGATCATACGTCTCCCTTAAATCTTCTAAGTCTTGACTTAGAATAAGTCTCGCAATCTGTGTTCTTCCCCCACGGTGGATTTCCCCCTGCTAGCTTATATCTACTGAGGGGTCCTAACGGTCAGTGGTGGACAGACTCCATTCATTCATACTCGGGGGAGGGGTAGCTAGGCATTACTTTCCCATAAGACACCTCTTATCTCGGTGGGGGGGGTGGAGAGTTATTAATTTTAAATTATAAATTATAAATTTAATTCCACTTACCCACGTGCAGCTCCAAGAAACAACAGACCACTCTCTCAACTTTTTTTTTTTTTTGTCTTTTTCATTAGGCAGAATCTGGCAGTGGGCAATTCATCCAGGTGAAAACTTATCGGAATCGCAAGGAAAACCATCTCAGAAGTAGAAATATCAATATGTCAAGAATAATCATTCTTAAAGCCTAAAGTAACATATCTTTTGAACCTTCAAAAATCATCAAAATATCAAGAATAGTCACTTAAAGCCTAAAGTAAAATATCTTTTGAACCTTCGAAAATCATCAAAATATCAAGAATAGTCACTTAAAGCCTAAAGTAAAATATCTTTTGAACCTTTGAAAATCATCACAGGGCTCATTCAGGGTAGGGGCCTGCGGTCCAAATGTTACAACTACCACTTATAATTATAATTAAAATTATTAAAATTATTGTTATTATTATTATTATTATTATTGAGACAATATACATATAAGAGTTTAGTCTGAGTTAGTTTTCAAAGTCAATCACCAGAAATCATTCAAGGAAAGAAATGTACCTCTTTGCCGAAAGATTAATATGCTGCTTCTACCCTCTGTCTCGCAATCTGTGTTCTTCCCCCACGGTGGATTTCCCCCTGCTAGCTTATATCTACTGAGGGGTCCTAATTATTATTATTATTATTGTTATTATTATTATTATTACTATTACTACTACTACTACTACTACTACTACTACTACTACTACTACTACTATTATTATTATTATTATTATTATTATTATTATTATTATTATTATTATTATTATTATTATTAGGAATCTCACACCAGTTGCCTGGTGGTAACCGCTGGAGTTTGAGTGACAGCAAGTCTCCTCAAGTCTCCAGCCCTCCTCTCCTACTACTCATAGGTCGCAGTAATTCTACGATTTACAGTTTCACACCGGTTGCCCAGTGGTTATCGCTGAAGGCTGAGTGACAATAAGTCTCCTCAGGTCTTCAGCTAACGTCTCCTCCCTCTTTCGCATATCATGACAGAGCTACTATTCGTTGCAGTCCTTATATCTCTAGCACCTTCCTCAGTATCCGTGCAGTTCCAAGTAGCGCTGTGGTCTGTACGGTCTCTATCCTTCCCCTAATCCCGATCTCCTCCAGTCTCTCCCTCAGCGTTTTGGGGACAGTTCCTAGTGCACCCACCATGACCGGTACTACCCTGGTTTTCATGTTCCACATTTTCCTTAACTCCCTTGCTAGGTCCTGGTATTTTTCCCTTTTTTCACCCTCCTTCTTTTTTACTCTATGGTCTGCAGGTACAGCAACGTCTACTATTTGGCAGGCCTTCCTTTTTTTGTCTACTATTACTAAGTCCGGCCTTCTTGCCTGGATGAGGTGGTCAGTTTGGATGTCAAAGTCCCACAGTAGTTTGTGGTTGTCATTCTCCAAAACTGCCTCTGGCTTGTGCTGATACCACTTTTCCCCATGGTTGAATCCCATTTGTTTACTTAGTTCCCAGTGTATCATCGTTGCTACTTTATCGTGTCTATGCTTATACTCCCTCTGGGCGAGCTGACTACATTCACTAGTTATGTGGTTTACTGTCTCATCTCTTTCACCGCACATGCGGCATTTGCTGTTTGTTTGTGTTCTGTCGATTTTTGCTTTTATGTAGTTTGTCCTTATGCTTTTGTTTTGGGCTGCCATGATGAGCGATTCTGTTTCTCTCTTAAGGTTTCCCTTTCGTAACCACGTCCATGATTTCTCGTCTACTATATCTTTTATCTGTCTTTTAAACTCGCCGTACAATTTTTTCCCTTCCCACTTTTCTTTTCTAGTTTGCTGTACTGTTCCATTGTTTTCTACTTTATTGTTTGTTGCACTATCCCTCGCGCTCTTTATGATTTCTTCACTATTTGTTTGCACATATCTATCTAGGACTACTTTAGCTCTCTGGACACAATCTTCTATGCTGATGAGCCCCCTACCACCTTCTTTTCTCTTAACGTATAGTCTATCTGTATCATCCCTAGGGTGCAATGCTTTATGCATCGTCATAAGTTTCCTTGTTCGCCTATCCATTGATTGGAGCTCTTCCTTTGTCCATCCTAGAAATGGTCCTGTATACCTAACTACTGACACAGCCCAGGTGTTCATTCCTTTTATTAGATTTCTGCTATTTAATTTGGTTTCTAATATTTTCCTTATCCTTCTGAGGTATTCTCTCTTAATTTTCTCCTTCATCTCTTCCCGTTTTATCGTGTCACATTCAAGGACACCTAGGTACTTGTATCGGTCTTGTGCAGTCAATGCCCTAATCTTGTTGTTGTCCGGAAGTTCAATTCCCTCAGTCATTGAAAGCCTTCCTTTGTGCATCACCATGATTGCACATTTTTCTATCCCAAACTCCATTCCTATGTCCTCACTATATTCCCTTACTTCGTTGAACAGAGTCTCAAGCTCTCCCCTGTTTTTTGCAAACAATTTAATATCGTCCATGTACATTAAGTGGTTGACCTTTCCTTTTGTTTTAGAGAAGTGGTATCCTTTGCTGTTTTTCAGGATTCTGTTAAGCGGTATCATTGTTAGAACAAATAATAGAGGGGACAATGAGTTTCCTTGGAAGATTCCCCTTTTTATCCCTACCTCGGCTAGTTTGTCCCCTCCGGCTGTCAAATCTACTTTCCAGTCTTCCATCGAATTACCAATGAATTTAACCACCGGTTCGCTAATTTTGAACATTCTAAGGCATTCGAGTATCCAGCTATGTGGAATCATATCGTATGCTTTTTTGTAATCTATCCATCCCATTGCGATATTCTTTCTCCTTTTCCTTACTTCTTTTAAGATCATCTGGTCTATGTAGAGTAAATCGTTTGCCCCTTTGGTTCCTATCCTACACCCTTTCTGTTCTTCTGGTAGTAGTCCCCTTCTATCCATTGACATGTATATTCTCTCTGCTATTTGCCCGGTCAGGATTTTCCATATAAGTGGTAGGCACGTGATTGGTCTATAGTTGCTTGCTATGTTCCCCTTTCCCGGGTCTTTTAGGATGAGGGTGGTTCTGCCTTTAGTCATCCATTCTGGTGCTTTGCCTTCATTTAGACAATTTTGGAGTAGGTGAGTGAGTCTGCCGTGTAACGTGGTGAATTTTTTGAACCAATACCCATGGATCCCGTCGGGCCCCGGTGCTTTTCAGTTGGCTACTTTCCTAAGAGTATGTTTCAATGTGTTTTCATTCAGTATTATTGGTTCCCCCTTGTCTATATCTTCTAGTTCTTTTCTCATGTTTCCTAACCATTGCGGTGTTACGTTGTGTCTTTTTGGGTGCCCCCATATGCTATTCCAATAGTTCTTGGCCTCTGTGGCATCAGGTTTCATGTCCTGCCTTCTTTCCCCATTTAAATCTTGGTAAAACTTTTTCTCATTGTTTTGGAATGTGCGGTTTTGTGTGTATTGGGCCGTTCTTAGTCTGTATCTTTTTAGTCTTGCCTCTTTGGCTAGTCTTTTCTGGTGTAACTCTTCGACTACAGTTGCGATGCCCTTTTGCGTTACTTTGTATTTGTTATAAAGTCTTACTCGTGGTCTGTCTGTGTGTGGTGTATTTCTAAGTAGTGCTTCATCTCTCTGTAGTTGGGAGATCTGCCTTTGTAACCCTCTCTCCCAGTTGGGTTTCCCTTCCCTATTATTGCTCAGGTTCCTATCTTGTGTTGTGAAGCTTTGTGCAACCATTTTTGCCCCAGCGTAAATTAGGTTGTTGAGTTCTAGGAGGGTGTTCGTTTCTATGTGCTGTAAGAGGCAGTTGACCTGTTCGGTCACTTCTCCAACTTTCTTTCTGTCTTTGTCTCTTAGGGAGGGGAGTGTTGTTTTCTCTCCTCGCATGATCTCTTTCAAAGCTTGTATTTTGGTTTTCTCTTCTGCTGTTGGTGCCTCGTCGTCACCCTCTGGTGCATAGTTTACTGTGGGGGTCTTATGGGGAATTCTTATAGTTTTGTTATTGGTACTAGTTGTGCTGGGGGGGCATTCTACAGATGTGTCACCTGAGTCTCTCTCTACATTAATGCGAATCTCTAGTAGTTCTGTCTCAGACAGCCATTTCCTCTTTTGGATTTGTTTTACTTGGTCAGCAAGGCGTTGGTTCGATACTTCCACATCAGATTTTTCCCTCCATATCTGGAGAATACGCTCCCTATAAGATCGCACTGAAGGCTTGCTTTTAAAGTAACAATACATAACTAGCCTATTCTCCTCCCTTGTCCATCTCTTTCTCTTTATAGCAGTCACTCCGTGAGGACCGCGCCTACCCTGGGTGTCATTAGTGGTATATGAGTCTTGGCCAACAGTAGCTATGTGACGACTGTGTCCCTCCTGAAGGCCATTAAGGGTACACGAGCCGGAGTTTTGGCCAGCAGTCACAGGATGACGACCGGGTCCCTCCTGGTGGCTAACAAGGGAACACCTGCCAGTTACGACACACAAATCTCGGATTTGTGCCCCGTTTTTTGCGGTAAAATGGTTAGGTTGTATTTGCGGTAAAATGGTAACCATTATTATTATTATTATTATTATTATTATTATCATCATCATCATCATCATCATCATCATCATTACCAACATCACCATCATCATCATTATTTGCAATCTCACACCAGTTGCCTGGTAGTAACCGCTGGAGTTTGAGTGATAGCAAGTCTCCTCAAGTCTCCAGCCCTCCTCTCCTAGTACTCATCGGTCGCAGTAATTCTGCAATTTACAGTTTCACACCGGTTGCCCAGTGGTTATCGCTGAAGGCTGAGTGACAATGTCTCCTCAGGTCTTCAACTAACGTCTCCTCTCTCTTTCACCTATCATGTCACGGCTACAATTCGTTGCAGTCCTTATATCTCTTGCACCTTCCTCAGTATCCGTGCAGTTCCCAGTAGTGCTGTGGTCTGTATGGTCTCAATCCTTCCCCTAATCCCGATCTCCTCTAGTCTCACCCTCAGCGTTTTGGGGACAGTTCCTAGTGCTCCCACTATGACCGGTACTACCCTGGTTTTCATGTTCCACATCTTCCTTAACTCTCTTGCTAGGTCCTGGTATTTTTCCCGTTTTTCACTCTCCTTCTTTTTTACTCTATGGTCTGCAGGTACAGCAACGTTTACTATTTGGCAGGCCTTCCTTTTTTTGTCTACTATTACCAAGTCCGGTCTTCTTGCCTGGATGAGGTGGTATTATTATTATTATTATTATTATTATTATTATTATTATTATTATAACAACAACAACAACAGTATTAGGTACAAACAGGGGTGTATATAATGACTTTCATTCGGGTTGTAGATCGACAAAGTAGGTGTATCCATAAACAAAACGTGAAAAAATTGTACGTGTGAATTAAATCGATTTCAAAAGGCATACAATTCGCCGATAGAAACAGTATTGGGGGGGGGGGGGGTATGCGGCAAATCCATTCAAAATAAACACACATTAATAACATGCATAAATCACAGTGCTAACGAATACTCTTTCAATGTTCCTAAGTATTCGTTATTTGTTGATAAAACTGTCTCCAATGTAGGAAAGAATGGCTTGTTATTTCTATTTCCAGCAAACTTGATAGTTGAAAACGTTGAACGCATAAAAGTACTTATTCAATGAACATTTGTCACATAAAAAAACTGTGTGTCAAGTTTCAAGAACAAATCATTAATAGAAATTGAACATTCATTTTTATCAAATTTAGATTTGATCGCCCATCGTAGATTTTTATTGGTTAAATTGGGAAATTGATCAGCCTGATGCACCCCATTTAAAATAGCTAATTCGACAAACCCTACCCCATGACAGTCAGTTCGTAAGTATGAGTTGTCTGTAACCCAGTGTGTTCATTGTACCTCCCTGTATATCCTGAATTATTAGATACACTGTATTGCATGTTTTTATGAATATTTATATCCATTCGTGAAATTATTTGAATTAATATATGTGTCGAAAAAACTCCATATTTTCCTCTAAAAGATGAAATAATTGTAAATAGTGTTCATGTTATTTTCATCATTATTTAACTAAACTGTGCAAGAAAAAGCAATTCCTGCGTGAAAAAAAGTATAAAATACCTTTTTCACCAGTCGGGCTATAATCTTATCAGCAGGAGGTCAGCGTGCTACATGTTCTTTTATCGATATTGGAATACAGGCATACCCAACGCAACGGGATGGATGCATCCGTGTAAATGTGAACGTATTGCATAATTCCGTGATGCGGAATCCATTTCCACTTGACTTTAATTATTAACTCTGAATGCATTCCTAAGGAATATTTTAAAGCCACCCAAGTGGGGAAAAAAGCCAGTAAAAGGCCGATAAGCCAAAATGAAATTATGATGCCAACATGGCTGAAAAAAGTATAATTAAGTATAATAATGAAATTCGGCTTTGAAAAAAAAAAACAATTTGCTTACTCTGGCCGGAAGCTTGCTAGCCATGGGTCGGAAGCGAACCCCCAAAATTGACCCAGCATCTTATCATTAAGTTTTCTAAGCATATCTGTTTGTGTGTGAGTGAGAGAGAGAGAGAGAGAGAGAGAAAAAGAGAGAGGAAGAGACAAAGGGCGATAGAGAGAGAGAGCGAGAGAGAGAGAGAGTCACGAAGTAACATAATGGTTATCAGTCCGGAAAAACGGAACCGATGGATAAAGTAAGAATTCTGATTGAAATCACTTTGCAAAAAGTATGAATCTCACTACTCCCTGTGTCCTATCACATTGACTGATATCTTGATGAAATATCTCGTTGGAGGAATAACATGATAGTTGCCAGCAAGGAGAGTGAACGTATGAACAGTTGAGCAAGCCAAACTACCATAGATACTTTTCCTGTCTAAACGATACCTGCAAAGCTGTTAGGCCTGTTCACAGACTTGATCCAATATGATGACACATGCATACACACACATACTCACATCTATCGATCTATTTAGCTACCTCTCTGTCTTTCTGTCTCTCTCTCTCTATATATGTATATATATATATATATATTACGTTGTTACGTATGGTTGTCGTTTTTGAATAGTTAGATGAACAAATATACAGACAACAGAAACAATGACTATTTACAAAAATATAAATTCGGGGAGATAAATTTTGTACCAACAATCTATCATTTTGATATTCTATCTCTAGAATTCTTTAGTTGTCGTGAACTTAGTAACAGCACACATTCGTGGACTTGAAGAGATCTATTATATATATATATATATATATATATATATATATATATATATATATATATATATATATATATATATATATAATATATATATATATATATATATATATATATATATATTTATATATATATATATATATATTGGTGGATGGGAAATTTAAGCTAAATAAGTATATCGTTTGAATTCAGCCTTACTGACCGTCCATTTCTGTGGCCCAGCGGGTTTCAATCCTGCCTTGTGGTACTGGATGGGATTATGGATTGTCTATAGCCATCCTGAAGAGTTGTAATACAACGAAACAGCTGTCTGTGGATGACACAGTAATTATATATATATATATATATATATATATATATATATATAAACGTATATATAATGTGAAAAATTAAGACATAAGACTGTTGAAAATACATAAAGATTACCACTTATGTACTGGACACCTGGAATTCACCAAGATCCAATCGGTGCTTGCTTTAGAGTTCCTAGTAATACATCCCTTAGCTGTTTTCAAAACTTTTATACCATCAAATATACAAATAATGTATCAAAAGTAAATTGTATAGTAATATGAATCTCTTCTGGGTGGCGAATTATCCCTGTTAATGCCTATTGAAGGAAAAATAAATATTATAACTACCTGAATAGGGACTAAATCAATCTTCAAATATGATCATAGTAATCTTTATACGAAGTTTCTTCATGAAGGTCTTATCAAAGAATTTTATAAATAAATAGACTTACCATTTGTGGGGGGAATAGTAAATAAATGGGGTTTACAAATTTTTAAAGCTATCTGGGCTAAAACGGAACGGAAAAAAACCCAGCAAGATTTACTTTACGTGTTCTACTCTTGAGGCGATTTAACCCATCTTATTGGAGAAATAGGTATTGAATCATATATAAGATTAGATTATAAGTATCCTTATGGGACTCGATCCCACGCATTTCTGGGTATATTTATATCTACTTAAAAGAGGAATCCAGGAAAACCTCAACAACTACAGACCAATAAGCTTACTCAACTGTATCTATAAAATTTTTACCAAAGTTATCACCGACCGAATCACCAGAACGCTAGACGAAAAACAAACACGGGAACGAGCTATGTTTTGAAGAAACTACTTAACAATGGATTATCTCCACTCGATAAATCAACTAAAAGAGAAAGCGGCAGGATATAAAATACCACTTGTGGTAGTATTTATAGACTTTTAAAGAGGATTTCGACTTCCCAAGGGCATTGATGCTATCACTCAACACGGTATGGACCCTGTATACATTAGAGTATTATAAAATATACACTGTCATATCAACCCCTTTCAATTTGAAAAAAAAGGGTCAGACAAGGCGATACCAGCTCATACATATTCTTTAAAGCCTGCCTCGAGATTATCCTCGGAAACCTAGACTGGGAAAGTAAAGGAATTAGAATAGACGGGGAATACGTAAGCAACCCCAGATTTGCAGACGACATCGTCCTTTTTGCAGAGAATCCCCACAACCACCGACTAATGCTAGATGAACTGAATGAAGGAAGTAAGAAAGTCGGCCGACGCATGGACTTCAGCAAAATAAAGGACATTTACAACAAACATGTCGGAAATAAAAACACAACGATCTAAATCGAAAATGCAAAGTTGGACGAAGAAGACCACTGCATCTAGCCAGGACAACGGATATCTATATTATCAAAAGAAGAAGAAATCAAGCAAAGAATCACTCTAGGGCCGTAGAGTAAGCTCAACTCTCAAGAACAAGAGAATCCCCTGAGTCCTTAAAAGAAGAGTATACAACTGATACATACTCCCAATAGTCACCTATGGAGCTGTAAGTTGGAACCTAACCAAGAAACAGACCCACAACTGAGAAACATGCAACTTGCACATCAGAGAATCATAATCAACATCACAGAGAGACCACTAGACAACGAAGTATTTCAGGGGGAAAACAGGAGTCCGAGAATCATAGAATTCATTAGAAAATACAAATGACAATCGGCTGGTCATGTTGCAGGGATGGTGCACAACCGATGGACATCATGACTCACAACAGGGATTCCCAGGGATCTAATGCAGACCTGAGGATGGCAGAATATGAGATGATGGAACGAACTGGACGGGTTCTGAAAATACTTGCTCCATGACACCCACGATAGTGTGGCGAATCTTGGGGAAGGTCAAGGACGGACGATAAAAGACTGATGATGACGATGGTGAGAGTGAGCTCGCATATTTCTAATGACCCATGCTGTCAATGATGAGTGAGAATTTGGAAAATTTTATAGTGCTATTAATTATTAGAGATCTCAGCCTCAAGTGTGAACCTAATGGAAGTTTCCCAAGATTTAGATTTTAAAGTGAAAATATTGAGTGTTTGTCGATAAATTGATAGATAAACTAGATCCATTCCATTCCATATCGTACGTATGCCTTTTAAAACAATTAGAATTCCATCTTACATAATTTGTGAAAGTATGTCAACAGAGTATTTACGTATAATACCAGCTACATTTAGATTTATCATTTTATATTGAAAAATTGTTTGTTTAGTTATATAAATGGTCGACTAAGGCAGCAAATTTGATAAGGCCGAGAGCAAACATCCAATCCTTTAAATGCACACCAGGTTTATCATGAAACAATAGCAAATATCAAAGAATACATTAACGAGTGTAGAAAGACAATCGAGGAAGGAGTATTTTACATTAAATTGGATAGATTAGTGATAATATATTTTGGAGAGTAAGGTAACTAAAAGAGAGGGATTTGATCCTTTTTAGTGTGAAAGTTCACTGAATTGGCTAAAATGGGGAAAGAGAGAAAACATTTGGCTCTGGTTAATTGTCTAACAGATAGGTATTGGATAGGGTGGGATACGTGATACCAAATAATAAATGTCCGAAGAACATAGATGGAATAGTTAATATGTGTTACTAGATGGAAGAAGACTATTTGGTTTCGTCTCAATTATATATAAAAAGCTATTTCAGTAAAAAAAAAAAAAAAAAGAAATATTGATGGAAGAGATGTACGGATTACTTAGTCAAAGCTTAGTGATCTTGAAATATTTTATCAAAATCTTCGGTTAAAAATGTTGGTTCAAAATCTTAAAGTTGATATCATAAGTTAGTTTGTATGCTGTCAGCGATTAAAACCAGCATAACAGATTTTATATTAACACGGGTGAACACTCAATTGAAGTAATAAGACCGACAAATCATGCCTGTTGTTGTGCTAATTGATCTCTTGTCAAATACATTTTGGGGGTAACCTATATAAGTAAGATTATTGCCCCGAAAGATTAAATTTGTGCTGTATAATATAACATCTATTTACAATACACCATGATAGTACCCTGTATAAAATAATCAATTTCATGTATTATGACATAGCTATGAAGATGATTAGATACAGCTAGACATTAAAATCATAGCTCAAGGGAAGATGATGCTGACACTGCTGAGGAGCCATATTGATAAAACTGTTTTGCTTTTAAATCACCGGAAATGCTTGCAGGGTAAACAACAGATGATCCCAACAAAAAAGTTCCACGCATAGTACGGTAATATCTAATTGTGCATAAAACACACACACACACACACACACACACACACACACACACATACACACACACATATAGCTCTTTATAAACGTATGCACATGTGCATACATATATATTTGAAACATTTTCTATATATTCAGATAAATACGTTCATATTTATACATATATATATATATATATATCATCTGGCCCAGACTGCTGTTTAGCTCAATGGCAAGAGCGACGCTACATTAAAGAGGCTATTTATCGGGGGCAGGTTTGATTCCTACGACAGCCCCATTTTATTTCTGTCTTCATTCAATTAACACTGTCTGCAATGATACATTCACTGTGTCATCATGGGACGCCACTTCAAATAGCTTCTCAAAATAATGTAATGCATCTATAATTATTTCTGTTGGATTATGTATCCATTTGTTTATAATACACCTCTTAAATTCATATGTATAAATATATAAGTACATACATCTGCATATACTTATACATAATCAAGTTAATGCGTACATATTTATAAATATAGATGTATAGATATTTTTATCAATTTATGTACACATATATGTGTATGTTTGTATTATGGAATATGAAATGACATGAGAGAATGTTGGTAAAAATGGCAATTAGAATGTGAACAGAATAACTCAAGAGAAAGTAGACATTACATCTCAAATGTTCCTATTGTTCAATAGACATGTTTTGATGCATTTTGTTGGATGTCAGCCATCGTTTTTAAAGAAGATATTTCCAAAGGTTCACACCCATTGAAATGCATCGAAAAATACCCACAAAATATGAAATAATTGAAACTTAACTCAAAGTTTGTATTGAGTTTTACTTTCATATATATATATATATATATGTATATATATATATATGAGTGAAGAGAAAGACCTTTTCAATACTTGTATTTCATATTTCATCTTTTGTCCCTGAACATTTGTCTTATAGATTGATATATTACCAAGGATACCAGTACCAGAAATGTTTCAAATCTAACAACACAGAAAAACTAATTGCATTTTATAAACTTCTCATGAAATCAAACTCCTATCTTGCGTACTTATATTGTTAATAAACTCAAAAACTGACTGTCCTAAAAATGTTCAATTTGCTCGAGGAAGAAAGGTTATATGTGTTGGAAACATGAAAATACTTTCAAAAATTATTTCATTTAATATTTTCTCAAATGTAAGTGTGCAACATCCGTGAGAAAAACTATGCAAAAGTACTGAAATATCATCCAAAATACCCACATATACATTCCATTAAACCTGAATTGAAAATGTTAGAAATCATTAAAATCTCATTGGACAATAAACATATTTATCTGATAAAAGTCTCCACACAGATAACGCCTAAAGACTTTTTTTCAATCATTACCGACTTCTTGCGAAAGTCTAGGGAAATTGAGTTGTCTCCCTAATATTTATCTTGATACATTTTTAGAAATTATCTTCTTATGAAGCCAACCTTGCATATCTCATTACTTTTGCCATGAAAAGATGTTTCCCTATGGCAAATATCAGCTTTTCAGGCGCAAAATTGTGCTCTGGAATGGTTATAGTTGAACCATGATGACCAAAGATGACATCAAATAACATATGACCTTTGCTGTGGGAAACTGAGATCCTATGCCTGAATTCCAGTATCCTAAGGGCAAAATTATTGCCTGCAATTTCTTTCATTGGCAAGAATGTTTAATAACCTTGAATGACCTCAGTGGTCAACCTCACAGCCCATGTCCTCTTCTATGAAAGGATGTAACCCTACGCGAAATTTCAGCTTCTTGGATGCAAAATTAATCTCCAGTAACGGAAGGTCAGGGTTCAGTTCACCATTAAAATTACATCGTAAATAGAACCCAATAGTAAGAAAATCACCCAACTCACGTTTTCCACTACACAAAATTACAGCTTCTTACATGTAACAGAGTGGAACTAACGGGCGAATTTTGAGTTATATATAGTCTAGAAAGCTTCACAGCATTAAACCTTGAATATATACATATAAAAAAATCGAAAAATTTATACGTATTTATGATAATTATAAAGACATTTTTGTAGAGATTTCTTCTTGGCTTGGCACCAAAGTTACTTGGTTGCATATCACGCAAATGATAAAGAAATGAAGAGCACACTTGTATCGGATAAATATTTGGCAGCCATCTTGGACGTTATCTTCAAAGTTATATACACCGAGTCCTCGACAAAATTGGCAACATATTTTTCTGAGAGCACTCAATTTATTTAATGGATTTGTGAAAACTTTACTTCACGCTTTTAATAAAATGTTCCCTAGGAGTTATAAATCAGCCCACACTGTTTGTTTGCAGGGACAATAGAAAAAGAAAAAGGTGTCTTAATGTACGGCACAATACCAAATAGAAGGTGCATATGAAGGGAGATTGCGTTGTGCCACGTGAAGAAAGCCTACCTGTGTTGAAAATAAGCATTCGAAATTACACTCTCTGAGGTTTGCTAACCTTAGATTATCATTTCTATTATTATTATTATTATTATTATTATTCGGACTATCCTCATCTTAGTTGTTTTGTTTTTCATAAAACGTTTCGGCCGTTGTACTCTACGGCCTTCATCAGATACCATCTGGTACGTGTGGGGAAGTAACGAACCGAACCCTTTATTTAACCGACGGTGATATAAAAGTAATCTAATGGTTCTAGGTTCAATCCCAGTGTGAGATAATAATAACATTACTAATGCTAAGAGGTGGGTGCGGTCAATATAGTCCAAATAATAATCGAAATAATAATAATACCTCATCTAAAAAATTCAGAGATACATTAACCTTAGATTAGTTCGGTAAACAGACAAATCTAGAGGAATAGTAAAAAAAAAGCTCATATTGCTCCAATCTTGTTAGTGTATACGGCATTCCTACGAACTAGTCTTCAAAATGAGCATTGGAAACCTTTGTGTTGCTACTACGTTGATACACAAACAAACGATGAAAAACTATTCAGGATTGACTTGTCTTTTCAGAATCATAAATTTGTTCGGGCTTGGTTGTGTCGAGTGGCAAATTAGCGAGTGGAGTTCAAACCCCTGTTGAGTCAATTTGTGTTCGCTTCGCTCTGATGTCGTTGAGAGAGTCTTGAAGCTATTTCTTCTTCCCAATCCCCAGCAATAGATTAATAGTAGGACAGCGCTCTCTCGCAATGATTGGCAACCTGTCTAAGAGATGTACAATAAGCCTGAAGAAGCCTCCGTCAGCCTTGACGGACCCATGCCGAAATTATCCGTGATGCCCCGAAGACCTTGCACTGGATTACAGGATATAAGATAATAAGGATTCTCGGAACATCTTAAAAGCGTCCATCTTTTTTCCCCTCTAAAGGTTGCTTTGACAGTTGTAACAAATCCAATGAGGCTAGTGCTTTGTGTTGACAGTGAATCGATAAGTAACCGAGGAAACATTTCCTACACTTGTCGTTTACCATTTTAACTATATGTTTTTATGTTCTTGTCAAACGGGAAAGCATACGTTCACTATTTTTAGCCATAGATACTAGAGAAAAATGTATGTGTACGGAGGTATATCAGAGCAACTTCAACCTTTAAAATAAGAAGATCCTATTAATCCCCAAAGGAAGAGTATACAACAAATGCATCCTCTCGATTGTCACCTATGGAGCTGAAACATTGAACCTAACCAAGCGACAGACCCACAAACTGAGAAGCCTGTAACCTGCGCATGAAAGAATTATGCTCAAACTCATATAGAGAGACTACAAGACAGCACAGTATATCAGGAAGAAAACAAGAATCTGAGATATCATAGAATCTACTAGAAAACTTCTCATAGATTCTATGATGTCTCAGACTCCTTTAATGGCAATGAGCCGGTCATATTGCAAAAATTGCAGACAACCAATAGATATCACGACTCATGATATGGATCCCAAGAGATCACATGCGCAACGAGGTCGGTAGAATACAGGATGGAAAGACAAAATAGACAAATTCAGAAAGTACTGGCTCAGCGACGCCCACGATAGAAAGGTGTGGCAGATCCTTAGGAAGATCTTTGTCCAATGACAGACAATTAAATACTGATGATGACAATGATATCACGTTCGTATGTACGGACCTATATATCAAACTTTTTATATATATATATATATATATATATCAGAAATAATGGATCAGTTACACAAACACGTTTATGCTTCTTCCTCTTGGGGTTTCTTCGGGTGAATGATTTGATTTATTCGGATTCCTACTTAGGATGTTATTGGGAGGTGTGTCTACGGCATTGATGTTCCAAATTGGAAGTCTGGATTTTGCCGAGATGTTGGACTTGATTGATTTGTACATTTTATGCAACGCTACGAGGAAATTAAATTCTAGAAATATAGGACTTTACCGAGACAATGTTTTTCTAATCGTCGAATACAGGTGTGCGCAAAAATACAAAAGAATTTACTATTAACTTAGACAATAGGACTCATGAACCATTCATGAAAGAAAGTTTAGAAGTTATATATGTCAACACAAAACCTAACCATCCAAATACAGTCATATAGAAGATCCCTAAGACAATTTAATTTGAAAATAAAATCAATTCTTGAATAAGTTTTGATGTTTTTGTTTGGATATCCCTTATTTTACAATGAAACGGTGATAGCTTCAGTAAAACTACGCGGTCTAAGTTTGTGGATATTTTCAGTTTTCCCTCTACCCTTTTATTTTCCTTATTGACAAAAATTCAATGTTATTCTGTTGATAGTGAATTAAAGTTTTTCTCTTTTTTTAGCTCATTGACAAAAATTCCACGTAGCAGTGAAAGCTAACTGGTGCCGGTATGAATCCTATGGACACATGACTCTGCTAAGTCAGTTTAGTTTCCAAGATAAATTTGAAAGTAATAATCAACTGTTTTGGTTGAAGGGTATTTTAAACCATTTCACTTTGTGACTACTATGTAGTTTCATCTTAATAATACGTTGATTTCTTTGATTACTACTTCAATAAGGCCATCAATCTATGACGGTTAGCGAAGAGCACATAATGGGAGTGAAAATTTGTGCCTATATATTTTTATATTTTTTCTCCATTTACGTGAGTAACAATGAAAACATTTTTAAATGTGTAGTCTCATTTGAAGTTATGTTTATCCTAGGCAAAGCCAGGTATCCTTGCTCTCTCTCTCTCTCTCTTTCTCTCTCTCTCTCTCTCTCACACACACACACACACACACACATATATATATATATATATATATATATATATATATATATATATATATATATATGCGTGGTGTTTGTTGAAATACTTCTGCATAATAGATTACCAACCATAGCGCTGTGGTTAGCAAGCGCTCCTCATATATTGTGGCTACCGTAATAGGCTCGATTTTCACTGAGTATCACTTTATTATTGTCTTGCGCCTGACTAAGCTAAATTTGGTGAATATATCTATATTATCATAAAAAAAGGTGTCTGTCATACCTCCGTATGTCACACTTCGAAAATAATTTCGTTGGAAAGGGTGGGGTTAGGTGAGAAGTACTGGAAATGGAATCGCAACAGAAAGACTAAAAAAGGCGTGAGGGAGGAGGAAGTAGGGTAGAGGTATACGAAGAGATAGGAGTGAAAAATAAAGATACTTGCTAGAGGAGAGCAGTTCAGCTCGACCGTCAAAAAAAGACAGGCAACGAAAAATAAAATGAGGCGGAATTGAACTTGCTTAGGGGTGTTCATGAACAGAAGATACAGGCTGTTAGTCGATTGAACTCTTAGTGTCAAAAAAAAATCTACACCCTGCAAAATTTACAAATCAGATTTATGTATAATAAGAGTATTATCTACTTATATTTCTCGTTTTTAACTGAGACATAAGGATTAAAATATAGTTATTGGACGTTGTTTCATTTCGTTTTGTCCACAAATTTTCCGTTTGTTTGTTTTGTTGCTCTTTTCTGATGTGAAATTTTGGCTGCTCCGTTAGATTTTTCCTTTTTTCCAATTAAAAATGCGGAATCAAACCAAAAGTAAAACTGCACGTCTACTAAATTGACCAACCATAGCCATCGAAGACGGCGAAGGGGGTTCTATCTTTTTTTTATACATATGCAGGTGTTTGTTAATATGTTTGTGTTTTTCAGCGCTTCTGTCCACCCCATTTTGTCTGAAGACCTAGGACTTGGCATTCGTACTCTAGGAGACCTCTTCTAAGTAAAGATTTATTCTTTTGACTTTCAGAAAAAAAAAACTTTCTTGACCTGTTGGGAATTCTAAAAGACAGATAAAACAAGATTGGTTAACTATTCAATAGGAACCACCACGTGACCTATTTTTGGCAGCATGATGTGTTGGGGTTCATCGATCAAGTTTTGGAAAGAGGAGTGATCAATTAATGAATCACTTCACTCACCTTTTATTTGATGGCTAAAAATTCCGAACTTTCAAAAAACTAGCATAAATTTACACTGCTAAAACTTTGGGGGTGGATTTTTTAAAAATTGTTTTTGTTGATCATAAGAAAGAGTCAATATTTAAACTATCAGCCGTATGTGACTTATACACGAGACAAATTGGTATATAGATGGATAGATAAATCGGGCAAGGAGACAAGCAGGAAGACTAGCTTGAAAAAGAAACCTTTTGTTGACTGTTTTGGTTGACGGTCTTTTACGGTATCTCTTCTCCCATTGACATTTTGGAAAAAAAAAAAAACATCGGTAAGGGAAGTGGGAGATTATGTTTCAAAGATGGCGGTCGTTGTATATACTTAACAGTGATATTTCATATGATACTTGAAAGTAACAAAAGCTATTTTTTATATTATCAGTAACTTGCATCTCGTCACAAGACGACAAAAAATGTGTCTGTCTGATTAAATATCAAAGAAAACACGGTTTCGTACTTCCGGGTCTTCAGTACGATCAATGTCTTTTTTAACAAAGACAAAAAAGACTCGATATCTTCCCGCCAAGGGAAAGTAGTAAACTTTGAAAATATATATATATATATATATGTGTGTGTGTGTGTGTGTGTGTATACATGTATATATGTGCATATATATACATATATATACGTGTATATATATATATATACATATATATGTCTATATGTATACATATATATATTTGTATACATATATATACATATATATATATATACATACATATATATATATATACATATTTATATGTTCGTATATATATATATATATATATATATACATATATATATATATGTACATATATATATATATATATATATATATATATATATATATATGTATATTGTTGTGTCGGTGCCACAGTAGTTAGAAGTTCAATATTATATCTGTGACCCGCTGTCATATCAAGCTATTATGTTGAATGTTATTATACATCATGTGCAGTCAAGTTAAAGCCTTAGCTAGTTTATGTTTATACTTATCCTTCAAAAGATGGTCGTACTAAAGATGTACTATGTACAATCGATTGATAAAAACACAAAGAAGATGTAAATGTCAATAAAAAGTTTTGATCGCAATACGAAATGCTTTGGCAAGAAGATTTTGATTTCAACAGTTATTTCTTGAGCATACGGTGCCTCGCTATAGTAATCGTTCCCTTACCATTTTTACTACTTTGTGGCCTTACGATCTGGTGTTAAAATGGATTTGGGAGAATTTATATCACATGATTTAGACAACATAACAAACACTTTAGGTATGCTAAACTAGAAATAAGAAAAAATTCCATTCAGTGTGCACAATTCGTTAACCACCAAGGGAAATCAATACTTTCCAGATTCATATTTTGCTGTAATTACAACAACAAGTCTCCAGTATGTCTCTATAAACCCCGAACACTCAACTGCTAGGATTTTTTGACAATGATTAAAGGTAAAACTGCTCCAGCTCCTTCAAGTTCGATGGTTTCCTCTGGAGTACTGTAATCGTTAGTCATAAGAGATTCTCAAATGGAATGGGGTCTGGGATCTTACGGACCATTTCAAAACATCATAATGTTTCTCCTTGAACCACTCGAGTGTTCCTCTGGTATCATAATTCGGATTTTCTTGTATTTAGTGAACATTCTCCTTCTCTTCAATTTCAACCAATTTCCCAAGTCCCTACCGTTGGAAAATATCCCTCGGCATGATGCTGTCATAATCAAGCTTCTCTGTGGGGTGGTGTTCTTGTTTTGATGAGAGTGGTTGATTTTGAACCAGACTATTCTTTTTTCATGATGACCGAAAAGTCTAATTTTAGTTTTATCGGACCAGAACACCCTTATTCATTAGCTTGGGGATCCTCTCACACGCTTTTCAACGAGCTCTAAACGTGGTTTTCGATAAAACCTGCTTTAAACAGACTTTCTGTAGTGATGAGTAGTTAATAGGAACGCTGAAAAGGTTAAAACTGCTAAAAAGCTCAAAAACGCTAAAAAGGTTAAAACTGCTAAAAGTTTAGCGGATGCAAAGATAACCACTGGCCGCTAACTTGTATTAAATGAATTTAGTTTCAGTTCATTTCTTTTGCTCTAAAACTCTTGGAAACAAATATGGAGGAATTGCAGATGTTGTAGCTTAGACAGAGAGCTTTCTAAAGAGGTCCAGCATGCCAATCAAATGTGATCAAGGTGTACATAGATAATGGAGTGAGCAAATGAAATCAAACATTATTCGAGTTCAACGTACGGTTTGAGAGAAGCTCTTCGTTAGCTGTGCCCACCATTGATCCCATAGACAGATACTCCAATTTCCGATGTTGACCTTAGTTTGTTGTGGCGACATATTCTCTAGATTTTGTAATAAGGAATTTAATGCTATGGGATGTTCAAATTTGGGGATATTCTAAAAAAACCCAACCCTGATTTGTACTTCTAGAAACTTCATCCTCCTAACATTTTTTCGAGATCTCTTTGGTGTTCATCTAGCCGCTTGTTTGGTAGTACCCTTTACTTAGGGTTGTCAAAGACTCTGAGGCCTTTCAGAATATATATATATATATATATATATATATATATATATATATATATATATATATATATATATATATATATACTTTTCCTGGGGTAATTGATTGCACCAGATTCCCAAAGGAGGTTGATGAATATACACGTAACGTCTATAAGTTTTTATCCTCAGATTTTTTAAAACAATTCTTTTTATCTTATTTTATCTTCCTTAGCTAATTCAGACTATTTTGTGTGGATATATTGCATAAATCCAAAATGAAAAATGCTGGTTGTGATGCAACAAAATAGGAAAAACGCCAAATGGTTGGATACTTCTGCAAAGCACTCTATCTTAATTTTGACACAAGAGCGCACGTCCGGGAAAACCAGTGAAAATCCAACTTATTACAAATTAGAAAATTATCGGCAATATCAGCTTGCTATCCATCACACTACGACGTGGCACTCACTGACTAATAAATGTATTTTTGAAATGCATTAGTTATAACTAGAATGTACCAAGAGAGTGCATACCACTTCCAATGTCACTGTCTCTAAAAAAGAGTATGCAATCAGGTTATAAATCCCTGACTATGCAATGACAAAAGTTTGTGATAATCAAATGTCTCACAAAGAAGAAAACTTTCTTATGTTTGAATGTCGAGTTACCTTCTTTAAACAGTTCGTTTTAATCAGTGTTGGTCTTCTGCTGTCACAAATTCTCCTCTGTTGTAAAATAATACAAGCATCTCTCAATGGATAACAATTCCTTGATCCAATCGAAAGTTAACTCAATCCTGTCTTCCCTCATGATTCGCCCTTCTACTGAATACATAGAGAACTTACGGAGTGATTGGGTGGACACTCAGACTGACTGACACGAGTGAATGCATATGCTTGTTCCAATTCAGTCGCTAGATGTAATTATTTGTACATGTGTAAAATAACAATTGTACTTGTTGTTTGCATCTGGCCTGTTACCAACATTGAAAAAAAAAAAAAGAAAGAAAGACTATCTATGTTTTCACTACAACCTTTCTTTCCTTCTCTCTCCGTATTTTCTTATTCTCAATTAGTTGCAAGAAAAGCTTCTCTGAGCAACCACAAGCCACAATAATTATAGAATTGATCGTGAATCAGATAAGGAAACTTGGCACTGCCTCAGGGGGGACAACTCGTAATCTTTTTTGGCATTGAGAAACATTTTTTAGCGGATTTCTATGCTTGTTTACCAATGCCCTACACCTCCTTCTGTTCCTCTCAGTGAGTTTTTCTCTTTGGAAATTGGTATGTACATAAGCAGGAACCATTTACATTTCTCGGAGGCAAAAGAAATACTGATCCTGTTTTACAGCAACGAATTAAATATGACTTTCTCAATTTAGATCACTGTATTGCTTTTCTAAAAATACTCTCTAAATTTGCGAATGATTTTTTTTTTCAATTTTTCATTGGTAGTTTAGTTGTCATGGGGATGTGGAAACAGCACTTGCGTTATTTCGACTACTAATTGTTATTCTCCTTTATCTTACTCGTAATACAATTTTGGCATACATAACCCCGTTAACCGTACACTTCTTGAACACGTTCCATACTTTGTCCGTTGATAGCCTCAAACGGTGGGTTGAATCCATTTTTGCCTGTCCATAGCACGGAGAAGGGGGAAGATGGATTCATGCCTTACCTATGGGTATTAATACAAACTGTCCCTGTACGTAAATCCGTACATTTTTTGCTCAATACATTGTTTCGGTTTACTATATCCAGTTTTTAGAAAAACTCCGTGCTTTTAGCCAAAGCCTTTTGTTTATTTTTTACTCTAGCCCAGCCTTCCTCAACATTTTTAGACTTGAAAGATCCTTAAGACAACTTTAATATATGAAGGGAAATCTGCATAAAAGTAATATATGTATCGTTAATGACAAGGGATAACTCTCCCCTCTCTCTCTCTCTCTCTCTCTCTCTCTCTCTCTCTCTCTCTCTCTCTATATATATATATATATATATATATATATGTGTGTGTGTGTGTGTGTGTGTGTGCGTGTGTATACACACTAGCTGGGATACCTGGCCTTGCTCGGGGAAAAATAATCAACGCAGAGAAGTAATGCTGTTAATTCTCGAACGGAGCATCTCTAAATTGGGGGGGGGGCGAAAATGCCAAAATTGAGCAGGCTGTGAATTAACATTCAGTGGTCACTAAAAGTCAGCATCACCTAACCTACGTTAATTCTGAGTGAAGTTACCTTTGTCCGCAAATTTGCAGCCTTTAGGTTGCACCCGTTTCCATTAGATTTGAAAATGCCAAAATTGACCCGACCCCAGCGAAATTGACCATACCTTTAAAGTTTATCAGAGGTCAATGCCACATATTTCATGTTCATCCTGGGTTAAAGTTACTTTTGTGCACAAATTTGCTACCTTACTAATGGTACTGCTGTTTCTGATAGATTTGAAAATGACAACATCTAACCGAGTTTGAATTGACCCTTAGTCGTTATCTAATTCATTGTGCCGAACTAAACAAACCTTTTTCGTTCTCTTTCGATTTTCTGCTACAGCGCGGTACTGATACAGATATTGAATCAGAGAGCCAGGGTATCTCGGCACATTGCAGTACCGAGTGAACACACCGAGTTTTAGATAGAGTTCACTCTCAGAGTTCGTTCAGACAACAATGACTGGAAACGACAATACTGCTCAACCGGCAAGACAACAGTGACAGAAATATCTTTTAGTCCGTAAAATGGTCAAGTTTAACCAAAAACCTGAACTCTTCTAACTTGAATGTCCACTGTAACATAGTGAGCAAGATATTGTAAAAAGAATTTTCCTCTCTGGACACATCAAAGCTTTATCCTTGTATGCAACGAATTTAATTAGATAGCATATATCCCAGTATTTCAAAAGTTCACTTTCAAGTCATTTTTTACTTTTAGAAACAAAAAAGGGGGGGGGGAACGAAAATAATGTTCAGCGTTTATTTTTATGAGCTGTCATAGAGGAAGAGGATCAACACAGTCTCTACATCCAACACCTCCTGAACCTACCACTCCCTTACCTCATTTTGGGGGTCTGGGAACATTCGAACATTTTCCTCTTATGAATAAATGGCATTTGCTTTTTTGTTTCACGCCATTTCGACTTTGGAAAGGTTTTTATAGGATTGTTCTACTTTCATGAAGCGGGGAAACTTCAATACATATTTCTTCTGCGTGCTTAACGAAACTCTGTGACAGAATATTCATCTTGAAGCCAAATTTTTTTAGCGTAGAGAGTTTGATCCTCACTATGTATTCTCCTCCTGCTACTGTGAACTTGTGCTAAAGGAAGCTAGGTCTAATCAATCAACTGACGTAACGTAGATAACTAATACGCTAATGTGGACGTTCAAATAGCCGGTGTAGTGATTTCAACTACTCTGGCCTTGTGTCATACAAAGTAAAATTTTAGTGAAATAATCTTCTGTTTTCATGATGTCCACCAATATCAGGTGGCGTTCTCCTTTTGATTCGTTTACAGGGCAAAAAAAAAAAATAATCCCAGAGTTCAAATTATCATTATGATAAGCTATGTGTCCGTCTATTGCACTAAAAAAAAAACATTTTACGCTGTAAGGAGAGGGGATGAAGGAGAGATTCTGAGAATTAAATCGCTGCATAAGGACCGCGAATGGGGTTGGGAAAGGCGGGAGCTGTAGGGTCAGGATATGATGAAAGGTAAGCAGAGAAACAAAGATATTTGTCCGTCGAGGAAAAGAAAGATGAGAAAGTAAAATGAGGAGGATTTGAATTCATTTTCGTGACTGTTGGCGTAAGATTTGGTCAAGTGCAACTCTCATGATTTCTATTCAGATACCAGAAGTGCTTCAAGTTTCCACCCCTAGGTGTGCCGTTAGTGAAGCAACGGTTAATTCACAAGTCTTGAAGAAATAAACAGACGTTAATTTAATTCATGGAGAATGTCGCTGCTTCTAACCGAAGCAAAACCTAAAAGTACTCAACCTGAGTAATCTTACAGAACAACCACTTGTGTTGCACGTGTTTCACATAAATAGAAAACAAATCTGGGCTGTGGTTGTAAACGAGGATTTTTTTATCGTATCAGAAGTAAAATCACAATCCGACAAAGAAACCACAAAGATCAAAACTTTTGAAGCTGGATATTTAAGAAAATAGTTTACTACTGGTTAACTGTAGATATAAGATCTGGGTAGGAAGAATTGGTGTGGTTCGGGCGTAATAGTCAGGATATATAAGATCAGCTTAGAAATTATACAGTCATTCAATATTGGCAGAAAATAGCTTATCTAAGGTAATGGAGCCTTATTCCTTTTCTCTATGAACCCCACCTACTTATCCCGGTCTGCAAATCCTTTTTCGGGATCGCCATCAGCCGTCTCATAGCACTATCCTTTTTTGTCCACGGTCTGAAATTTCATTGAAACAGTAGCAGGTAACTAAATCTGGATTTTAGAGGGCTTAGCTGATCCAGAGGGATGACATGTCTTGCACCTCCCCCTAAAAAAACCCCCAAAACAAAGTAACCTACACAAGTTATATGATCTATTCCGCGGAACCGGTCCTGGGGGTATTTAAATTAGTTGGATACTGTCTGGACATACCTTGTATGGAATTAGCTGTGCCACCAAGCGGCCAAATCTTGATGAACCGATATCTCATTCGATTTAGGTCGATCTGGTAGTTTCTAACCTTAGCAAAATAAAAGATTACACGATTTGTTCAATTTCACAAGACAACCACTTTTGTTGTACTTCTTTCACGTAAATAGGAATAAAGTCTTGGTTGCTGTCACAGACAATGATTTTTTTATGTTGACCGTAAATCACAATCCAACCATAGAGATAAAACATGTTTAATACCTTGGAGGACATAACTCGTCTCAGCAAATCGTCACTTCAGTGCTACGGACGAAATAACTGACCTTGCCATAGAGTTATTCTTTCGCGAGTTGGCGAAACCACACTACAAAGTACGATATACGTTTACGAAATGCAAAATAGTGAGAGAATAGATATAGATGCAATTAACGTTAGGTGACTGTAGTTCAAGGTTTTAGATATTTCATACTCGTTTAAATAATTTAAATACTTTATCTTAACTCATTTATGTACGTATTATATTTTGCAGGTATTTTTCTTTACTCAGATGATTCGTATGGGAATGAAATAGTTTTAAACATTCAACAAAAGCTTCTTTTTTATCATTTTATTTATTTTTTACAAAAATAACCCTAGCACAGGAGTTACAGCCTTAAGAAATATACGTGGCAGGTAACAGGTTAAAGCGATTTAAGAAAATAGTCTACTGCTGGTTTGCATATTCCAGGGAGGGAATATCTGACGGGGTCGGGGTGTAACGGCCAGGATACACAGCAGTAAAACGCGGTGGTTGATCAAATTAGGATCAACAAAATTGAGAGAAAAAAAAAATCTGAAGAAAATGTTGACAACTGAAAAAACATTTGGCGGTGGAAAGTCAGGCGATACAATCTGGGCGACTGAGAAAGTTTTTTTTTGCTAGCGAAAACATGGAAAGTAGAATAAACATGCCTGATTGTTTAGATATAAACATAGACTTCCCTCATTTATTCCTTTCCTTCCTTTGCAATCATTTACATCAGGGGTATAAAAATATACAATCAAAGGTAAAAGAAATTGCTACGCTTAGAAGTCTGCTGAATAACGTAAACTTCTATGTATTGGCTTTAAGGAAACTGCTGTTTTGTGTTGGATATTTTTTTACGTCTGGGAAAGGTTTTCCCGGGGGCTGAAATAAATCGAAACGATTTTCAAGACAATTTTTATAAAGTTATTCTCTTATTAGTTATTACGCATGAAAGATTCCCGGATATATTTGAATTTCTTTGAAATGATGTTTTTTTATGATTGAAAAAAAAATTATGGCACCAGCTTAGTTCAAACACGGTGACAATTCGCTAACATTAGTCCTTGTTTATTGCCGGTTTCTTGGCGTGGTTGAGTGGCATTTTAGTGTGGTTAAAGTGTTAGGTAAAAGTGGTCAGTCAGTGCTGTTTTAGTCAGCATCTATTACTGCTAGAGAGACCACAAGATAGCACAGTACATTCGAGAAAAGACAAGAGTCAGGGACATCATAGGATCCATTAAAAATCTCAAATGGCAGTGGGCTGGCCATGTTGCAAGAATGGCAGACAACCGATGGACATCACGACTCACGACTTGGATCCCCCGAGATCACATGCGCAACCGATGCCGGCAGAATATTAGATGGAGAGACGAGCTAGACAAGTTCAGGAAGTACTGGCTCCGCGACGCTCATGATAGAGGAATGTGGCAAAATCCTGGGGAAGGTCTGTGTCCAACGATGGACGGTAAAAGACTGATGATGATGATGATGATGATGATGATGATGATGATAATAGTGGATTGAGCATCAGTGTTTTCATAGTGTAGGCATCTCTAACGCACACGCATCGCTATTTAGGGCCCCGCAAAATGATCAGTGTTGGAAACAAAGTGAGAAAAAGCGACAAAAAATATATCCCAGATAAAAGTTGCATTCATTGTAAGGAATCTTTGCTTTATCATGAATTTGTTTGATTATGATGAGATTTGCAACAAGGTATCTTCTTGCCAAACCAAATTATCGTGCTATCGAGAAAAAATATCATTAGCTTCCAGTGAGCAACGGGTAAATGTTTCGGTAATATTTTACTTTAGGTGGGCCTTGGCGCCGTTCCCTACACCGAGTCAGCTAGCATTAGGATTCAGCAATTTGTACGAATTGGTCAATCTACAATTAGTCTTTATCTACAATTTGGTTAATTTTAACACTCACTCATACGCTGTTGGAAACGTCACTTCTATTTTGTTGATTCTCAAAGAAAATTAAGTTGAAGTTAGGAAATTTTCTAATTAATTTTCTTTCAAAGGTAAAAAAAGGCATTTGTAAATGTCTTCTAAACTTATCTGTTTTCTGTGTCTTTTGGGAAGCTGGCGATAAGAAATAACTGATCAAAACGTAAATAATTGATTATAAATATTTTATGTTTGAAATAATTGAACAGAATAAAGATGAAGGTAGCCCGCTGGTAGGTTTTATTGGTCAAACCCGTTTCAAAACTCAGTTTTATGAAAAGAAAAAGTCAAGGAACGAAAACTAAAAAGGTAACGACGATAAAAATATACCTTGTCGTTTCAGTCTATTGTTCAAATTTGTCCTTTAAATTCTTTTCTGTTAGGCCAGCCTTTTAAAAAATTTGTTTTTATGTATATAGGCCACACCTGGCTCTTACGTGCATTCATTTTCAAGGCACACAAAATAAACAAGCTGTGACCTAACCACAAAAAAAAGTGTTTGTTTTTTCTTTCATACTTTTAGTCACTCTGGGCAAAGCCTTTCAGCCACGTTTACTTCAAAGGGTAAAAGTCAGTGGAGTTATTTATCTCAAAGAATTAGAAAAATAGAAGATTAAAATAGCTGGTTGATATTGAAACTCTATCGTTGGAAACACTGAAAAATTACTTGCTTAAAATGAAGATAAAAAGAATGACATTGGATAAATCATTTGTTCATGCTGAATTGAAAAATGTGTGACAGAAATGTGCTAATCTGGTAGTTAAAAAAACTGTTTTAAGAGCTTTTATGAAGCTGTTTTTCTTAAACATTTGTTCTTTACAAGGCTATTTACCTCAAAAGATAAGACACTCGTTGCTTTATATCTTTTTGAAAAAAACATAAAATCTAAAACTGATAGTTATTTCAAGTTCAAAAGGTTCATCTTTTTATGAAAAATTGCAAACAATCGCACCTCTTCATATTTTATCGAAACTGGGGTGGGGGGAGATGATTTAGTGAGCGGTAAGAATTTTCTACGTAACAGCTCTTAAAATCTTTGAAAATGGATTAGGTTTGCAAATTTAGTATTCTATTAGGAGGTAAATATCTAATCCCCACAACATAGAACAAAATATGCACAAAATCATATAGATCATTGTAATTAAAGTGAAGTTTTTTCACCAGTTCATGCGTCATATCTTAACAACACCCGACTGTGTCCCTTTCAAGTTATATGTTACTAATTGTGTAATGCAGCGGGTATAAAGCTTCAATATAAGATGGCATTTCATTTAGTGTTAGTAAAACTCGTTAGTGCAATGAAAAGTAAAAAGATAGGGGTCTAGTAGTAATAGTTCTGAAATTATTGGTCCATATATCTTTTGAGATACGTATTGAAAAAAGAAAAAAATCCAACGATTCCTAAAAAAAATGATTTCTCGTCTCATAACATATGAGATAAAGAAATTATTCCAGGTTTTGAAAAGACAAGCTTTCTTAACATAGTTTCTTAATCTTCTACCAGACAGCTCAGCAGTAAGTTGTCTCGCCGAGATGATAAAGCCTGACTCTACTGTCATCCAAAACTACCCTCCAACTTCGCAATCAACCAGAGAAGAAATAACTAACTTCTAAGGTGTCTTGAACTCCCTATCACAAGATACCGAAAATACTTTAACATCATCGTGGGAGATTTCAGTGCACAAGTAAGACGAGGAAACGAACGCTGCGTTGAAGAATTCGGATGCAAAAGATGGAACGAGAGGGGAGAGGACCTTGTAAACTTTGCAAACGCAAACAACTTAGAAATCATGAATACATTCTTCAAAAAGAAACCTAATAGAAAATGGACTTAGAAGAACCCCAACCATGAAACCAAAAACGAAAAAGACTACAAATTAACGGACAGAAGCCACGCCATCAAAGACATTCAAATTTTAAACCAAGTAAACACAGGAAGAGACCATGGAAAGGTAAGATGCAAGATGCAAGTAAACACCAATAAAGAATGCAGAAGAATGTTCCACACCAAACCGTAACTGCGAAACGTACCAAATGAATTCACCCAACCCTTCAAGCTAGAATTGAAAAACAGATTTAAAATCCTTACCGATGAAAACGACACCAACATCAACGAACTCCTCAGTAAATTAACAACCTCTCTAATAGAAGCTGCCAATATGTTTAAACCAAGAAACACACAGACCATCAGTAAAATCTCGGACAAAACCAAGCAATTCATTGAAAAGCGCAGAAACCTCAAATCACCCCCACCAACAAGGGAAATATAGATGAAGCCGATCTAAGCAAAACAATAAAAAGAGACTAAGAGCAGACAAAAGGTACACGACAACAGTCAACGAAACCACTCTCGAAAAATATCTAGGCTTCAGTGAACGGAGACATAACAACAGATAGAGACAGAATTGTCGAATGCACCCAAGAATTCTACCAAGAACTCTACTCTTCAAGACATGGACAACTAAGCAACGACCAGGATACGCAAGACGCTGACAATCAGTTCGAGTACTTCCCAGAAGTTACACCATTGGAGCTAAAAGAAACCATCAAAAGAAAAAAAAAAAGAAAAAACACCCCTGGACCAGATAACATCACCATCGATCTACTCAAAAGAGCTGGTAAGATCATCTGCAAAAAACTAGCTAATCTGTTCAACTTGCGTCTGAAACAGAGTAGAGTCCAAAAAAAAAACTGAAACACTGCAATTAAAATGCTTCTTCATAAAAAAGGAAACCCCAAAGACCTCAACAACTACAGACCCTTAAGCCTACTCAACTGCTTCTATAAACTGTTTACAAAAATCGTCACTAACCGGAACATTAAAACACTATATGAAAACCAACTACGGGAACAGACTGGACTTAGAAGTAGCTATTTGACCATGGACCAATTCCATTCAATAAATCAGCAGGAAGAGAAAGCAGTAGAATACAAAATGCAACTAGCTGTAGCATGTATAGATTTCAAATATACATTCGACTCTATAGAAATTCTCATGGTCATGAGAGCTATCACTCAACAAGGTGTAGACCCTGTATACGTCAAAGTACTGCAACATATATATAATCAAGGCAAATCCTTTATCAGGCTACATAAAGACTCTGAACCCTTCCAACTTCCAACTCCAGAAAGGGGTAAGACAAGGTGATATCACCTCATCCAAACTATTAACTGCCTGCCCCGAGATGATCTTCCGAAACCTGGTCTGAGAGAATAGAGGAATCAAAATAGACGGCGAATATCGGATAAACCTCAGATTTGCTGACGAACTAATCCTTTTTGAGAACCAACACGACCACCATCTAATGCTAGATCAACTAAGTGGAGAGCACAAAAAAGTTGGCGAACACATGGCCTTCAATAAAACAAAAGTCATGTGCAACAATCCCATCGAGAATAAGGTCATAACTTTCAAAATCGAAGATGCAAAATTGGGGAAAGTAGACCACCATATCCATCGAAGACAATGAATCTAAAAAAAGCCTCAAACGAAGAAATCAAGCTGGGAATCACCCACGGATGGTAAACCTTCGATACAGCAAGCTCAACCTCCAAAAACAAGACACTCTCAATCTTGAAAAAAGAAGAGTATACAACCGATGCATTCTCCTGGTTGTCACTTATGGAGCTGAAACATGGAACCTAACAAAGAGACAAACTCGTAAACTGAGGAGCATGCAACGCGCACATGAGAGAATCATGCTCAATCTCACATGGGGAGATCGCAAGACAGCACAATATATCAGGAAAAAATGGGGATCGGAGTCATCATAGAATTTATTAGAAAACTCAAATGGCAATGGGCTGGTCATGTTGCAAGAAAGAAAGACAACTGATGGACATCACAACTCACAACATGGATCTCCAGAAATGAAATACGAAACTGAAGCCGATAAAATACAAGATGGGGAGATGAAATAATCGGATTAAAAAAAAAACTGGCTCTGCGATGCCCATGATAGAGAAATGTGGTGGATCTTGAGGAAGCTGTATGTCCAACGACGGACGTTAAAAGACTGATGATGATGATGATAGTAACATTTTGCTGTTTTCTCTCTGAAGGATATACAACAATTGTCACCAAATGTGATTTTATAATTCATTAAATAAAAATCTTCAGATATATTTATTACCCCAAGACTGCAGCAGATATTGCATCAGGGATGCTTTTACAGTGAGGTAGATTACCACCACTTGCTGAGAGCATCTTCAGCAAGCATTTCCCTGTATCTTCTCAGGCCATGATAACACTTACTGATGGTATGAACAGTCAGCCATTGACCTTGATTGTCATTTTGCCTTTTTGTTGACCCTAGGGCTTCACTGCTCTTTATATACACTGTTTGATTGTACATCATATTTGCAATCTGTCATGTATGATATCACTGCAATGTATCCAGATAGATGTGCTGTAATGGGAGCATCAGCATACATGTGGCCACTGTCTTGGTTTTCTTTCTGACAAATATTTTCGAAGTAATAGCATCATTAAAAATCGGAATGTGTCCATTCATATCACGAGTATCACAGGTAGAAAATCTTGTAGGTTCTGCCTTTGACAATTACTTTTTTCTCTCTGAATGTGACTTTGTAACAATGACCGTTTATAGGCCGGAAGGAACAGCTACGCTGTCTAATTATTGTTGAACCCTAATGATGATCTGATTGTACCCTGACCCCCTCAAAATGGGCCCCGGTGATCTTGACTTGGTTGTTAACAAATATTTCTAAGGAGGATCCTGGGTGTCAACAAAGTCGTTAAATATTATCTCTTTTCCCTTTTTCTGTGGTAGATAAGTTTGCCACTGGCATACTTAAAAGGAAAGATATAATTGCATTCCTTTTCTAAGAATGGTTTCCAAAAAGTTTTATCATTCATTCGAAGAGGGAATTTGTAGCTTTTGTCAAATGGGTTGCTGGGTTTGGGGCCATCAAACAGACGTTGAATCAAAAGAATGAACCTCGAACAGTCTCAGCTTCAGAAATATTGAACAATATTCCAGGGTGTCACCAATACTAGAACTGAGATTTTGAGCTGCAACATTGACTTTCATTTTCTACCGTTTCCTCTAAATGTGGGTAGACTTTATTTCCAATCCCCCATTCTTTCTTTTTCTGAACATTGTATGGCCATGAGAATAAGGATACCACCTTCAGCAAGTGTGTTCCTCACCATCTGTAACAAATGGCACACATTACGGAGGACATGGATCTTTTCACCTTCCTGTAGGGGATGAGGAAAATTCGGTTTGAGATGATTCGGTTCTGAATATGCTCCAAGCTCAGTTAATATAATAAAATGATCCGATGGTCCATCACAAGTCGAATACGCCATTTCTGCACCAGTCTCACAGTGCAGATATTGGCAAGTGCAGTACACTCGGAGACACTCAATCCGTCCTTGTGGAACTTCTCAGTGATCATTCATACATGCTGCCATGGAAACCAACACATCTTTGGCTACAGAAGAAGTATCATCATCATCATCATCATCATCATCATCATCATCCTTGCCAAGATCAACGTATCCTCGAAATTTCGTTTCATCCCAGGAGATATGTTTCCATATGGCAATCTCACCTCGCATCACTGCAAAAATGACATTCTGACCTGCAGCTTCAGCAGACTCAACTTTCGCTATTATTGATTGGAAGACTGCCTTTGTAAAACCAAGCTCTGTAGGGATTTTTCTGTACCATCTTCTAATTTGTGCCCGATGAAGTGGGGGGTGCTAGTCTGAATGCCTTCAATTTCATCAGCCTTAACTAAAAAGAACAGCAAAGATAATGCAAATCTATGGTGAATGCTGCAAACCTTTTCCTTCTTTAGATTTAATTCTTTTCATCACTTTAAGAGGCACATCTGAATACGCCATTGGTAGCCTTTTCTACACAGTTTTATGGAATCATACGCTTGTCTTGCAATAATTTGACAACCTGCTGTAAAGACTTCTTACCAAGTGTCAATAAACGTGGTTCTTGTTGGGTAGACTTTAATTTTCTTCTAAGACCGCGCAATTAGTCAGCAGAGCAATCAGATCCCCCCATCCTCAGTTTCGTTGATGACTCGATGTTGTGATCAAGTTTAGAGATATCCAAATGAACTTTTCTTTGCCGGCAGAGCATCATCAACATCTTCCGACCCAGGAATGTTACTATGCGCAATTCTTTCTTTTGGTGCTTTGTGTTGTTTATGTACCTGCAAGAAAGTAAAAATTGTAAATAAGAATGTTTATACTACTGGAAAAGATAAGGTGGCTATTTGTAGAAATTCATTTATGGAGGATGATTATTCAGAATACAACGTGATGAAATAAATGACGCAATCTGGAAACTATTGCTTGCGTGGCCCCTTCAATGATATTACTTTTAAAACACATTTCTAAGTAGTGCAGGGGGGGGGGGTGCAATTGTAAATCACGTGAAGATTTTCTGAGAAGCATATTTGAATGTATTTATATGGTCCTTGTAAGGCACATTCGAACTACCTATTTGAACTTTTTCTGAATGTTTCGCCGTGAACATTCCTTGATATTTTTGGTGAAACACTCACAGCGAATTTGATGTTTTGATACCTGAGGATACTTTTGCTAACAAGATTATCTGAGGCTTTCATTTTATCACTCCAAGACGTGGGAATTTTTTTTTTAAGTTGAAGGAGACCCTGAAAAAAGAGCACGTTTTATTTTTATCAGATCCCTAAAAGAACCTGAATTTGATAGGCTAGATCTTTTGTAGAAAAAGACAATCTTCCTTTATGAAATAAAGGTAAAATTTTACATAAAGGGGCACTTTTCAAACAAAAAATGTGCCTTATATTAGTTTGCGAAAAATTGGTGATACACGCCCCACCCCACGCAACTGACCATACATACACTGACCTTTCAGATCGGTGGTCTTTCATAGTAAAAAGAAGCTTGTAAATAGATCCGGTGTCATCTATTAGGCCAACTATTCAGATCAGTGGGCTAGCCTGGCAACCACCTAGGGCTCAGACATCAGAGGGACACCCTAACGACCTTTTAGGAGAAAATAACTTTAAGCACCTCTTGTGCAAAAGCTATGATCTGGATAATTTTCTCCTTCATACCATATTTATTGACCGGTCCCTAAAAAAAGGGTTTGCAATTATTTTGAATTTTCAAATTTGATTTGAACGAAAAGTCGCGATTCATTGTTTTTTATTTTATTTTATGAAAACCAGAACTAAAATAAATTCCTTTTTTAATGTTTTGGAAACA